>PVJX010028662.1:0-23680 GCA_004027295.1 Dolichotis patagonum | reverse complement strand
TTTTTTATCAAAAATGAGATATTATAATACCCATTGATCATTTTCTGTTATTCGGTTCAGAAAGCCCTGGAATTCTTTCACTATATGCATGGCTTTATACTATTGTGTTATGTTTGATATTATGGTAATTGAAACTATGCTCAACTATAGCAGAGTAAGAGATATGGTGTTAGATACTGTTGATGTCCAGTTGACTTAAGGTAAAGTACTGTGTTGCCTATGTTGTCCTCTTCTGATCTGCTCTGTACTGCCCCCTTTTGTTTTATTCTTTTAAATAAAAAAAAAATTGAAAACTGGTTTAAAAATAGTACTAGTAAATAAGAAAGTTCAATTTGAACATGTTTTCTATTCTCATAAAATTCTTTGCTTTATTTTTCAAATCTTAAATTTCATCTATTCATTGAAGATGACTGTCCTTTGACCAATTCTTATGAGGTATCAAAAGCCTCAGTTTTTAGAGTTACGTTTTTATTTTTGTTCCCAGAATCCTACTACTTTTTAAATCTTATCTTTTGTAAAATGAATGTGACAGAAACTTTTTATTCCATTTACCGAGCTTATGTAAATTATCATCAAACGTAGAATAAGTAAAGACAACAGGTTATGGAATCTGGAGAAGGAGAGATGTATTTGTTAGCAAATTCACATTGAATGAAATGGGGGAAAAGACCTAAAAGTAGAAATTTGCATTTAATTTAATCTGTTTTATTTTCACATGAGTTACTTTTGTCAAAATTGTTTTGGGGACATAAAAAAATGAGGTCTATATCAAACTGAAAGATAGGAAAAGTTAAGCCTGCTTTTGAGATACTCTGACCGTAAGAACATACGTGTTATGAATGTCAAGAGCCTAATTAATTTGCCCATGCTCAGAAAATACTGTCTAGTTTTCTAATTAGAAAACAAGAAGTGGAGACAAAGTTCTCCTTAAGACATAGCTTACTTTTCTCTTCAAAGATATTTTGTGACCGTTATTACCATGCTGCACACCCTGGTGCTCATTCTCCTTCTCTTTGTCCCTCTTCCTAAATTCATATTCCATATTGGATACTGAATCTATTGTCTTCCAAATCCAATGCACAAATACATACCAGCCCTCAGACTGGTGACATAAGCTCCAGTTTTCTTTACAGCTTCAACACTCTTGTATAAACTTGTTCTGTTTGTTATAGTTTGTGTCTAGAGAGCAGACACGTTTTATGGTCAGTGGATAAACAAGGTGACACAAAATCAAAATATGAGATTATGTCAGCTCACTTATGATGTTTCATGAGTCGATGTGTAATGGTCCTTTTAGATGAGGAGAGCTGAATCCAAACAGCGCCATCGTAAAAGTAACTGGCCATAACTGTACCCTCCCCTAATCCCACTCACACGCCCTAAACTTGTCTTTTTTCTGTTATTCCTAGTTTCTATCTGTGCTGTGAAACTAATGTTCAAAGTGTTGTTCTCAAATTGTTTACCTAAAAAATGTGTTTGCTACAGCATCCCAAATATGGATATGAATGCTGGTTATGAGAATCTAGATAGTGAACAAAATAGAAATCCTTAAGTAAGGAGAAGATTTAAATAATAGAACACTTTGAAAGAAATAGAGAATCAAGTTTAAAAAAAAACCATCACTGTTATTGTTTCCTTTAAGTGGATGTGAAAGCATTTTCAGTGAAGTTGAATTAACGAGAAAACAGTACAGGAGGACACCATTCTGTAGCATCTGTTCTGGCTTGGTACCATATGAGCAATTTCTTTATATAAAGAAATAATCGGCTAAACAGCAAATGCTAAATTCTAATTTAAGCCAATGCCGAAGCAAAGAAAAACAGGACAATGCAGCACAATCATTCACTGTCAGCCTTACACCCATGTCCTTTCTAATTTACATGTTTCCACATTGACAGTGACAACCCTTTGCCATGAACACTCTACCAAGAAATTTGATGCTTTTACAGAGACAAATACCATATTTGAATGTTATTTATCAGAAATTTATAATAAACAAAACTGTTGCATTTGACTTATTTAGTTCTTTATATATATATGTATAATATCAGATTTGGAGTGTCTGACATTTAATTATATACATCTTAGTTGTTATTTGCAATATATTTTGATTTATATCCCAGAAAAACAATGTTGAGGTGAACACCTAAGTTTTCTAGTTTTTCTAGTAAAATTGATGGTATTTTATATAATGCAAGTAAAAAGTACAATTCATACTTGATTATAAATTTTGTGTGTATTGTTCTTATTAGATTACAAATTTATTGTTGGGAAAGGATTCGATTTTTTTCCCTTTCCTAACTTTGAGCATTGCCTTTCATGTAGTGGTTGTTGATTAATCGTTTCTACCTGAGATTACAGAAAACAAAGACTTGACAAAAAATGAAATACCTCCAATTTCACAAACTTCAGTTATGGAAGACTTCCAGCAATGATGATTGCGGATTTTTCTCACCATCCCTGAGGCTCCTGATTGATCACCTCCCCTAGCATGGGGTGAATGATTGGATTAAGTTGATGACTGTATGTGTGGCCTTTCTCCAGGCATTTTCAGTGTCGCATGCATAAAGCTTAGCTTCTCTCGATTCATCAAATTTATGTCACAATCACTGGCTTTATTCACGTCTGGCAATACCTTGCTTCTTTCTGGCTGCCCAGTTCTCGTGCGTAACTTTGAATCAGCCTGCTGATCAGTCACTTTTCAAGTCCACTCCCTTTTTTTCATTGCCTGCTTTTCTCTCAAGTCTGTCTGTTAACATTTCTCCCTTAGCTTGTTTCAAGTGTTCAAGCTCCAATATTTTGCATTTTCATTTCAGTGTACAACTTAGGCTGCTGCTGTTGACACCTCAGTGGCCTTCTCTGGAGATCACCACCTGAGATGTGCTACTCAGTCTGCTATACAAAATTACAGTGAGTCAGTAGTTGTTTTAAAGACATGGTAAAATTCTCTTCAAGTTCCATTTAATGACCAGTGAGGCAGTGTGAAGAGTTATTTCCCTGATTGTTGATAATGTGCTGGTGCTTAAGTTTATTCACTTGTCTTATCTATGGTGGGGACTACTTCTGAGCTCAGCTTTACTATAAGTTAAATAAAAGCCTATGGCCTATATATGAATTCATAGAAAAATAAAACTTGCAAGTAAAAATTTTCTGGTGATAAGTCTAATAAGTTGCTTTTATTTCTAGCACAATCTCTTATGACCAAGAAAAATATAAAATAAAAATTGAATTTCTGAGATAGCCTGGGAATTTTTAAAGTACTTAGCAGTTATATAAAAATTCTGAATTAATATAATTATTTGAAGCAACAAAGATGGTGATTCTTGGCATGCAAGAGCAGGAGAACTCTATTACCAAAATGCAAATAAAATTTAATTCAGTAATAACATCTTATGATACAAGATATCCTTATTGCTGTGGCACAAACATAGGCCAACTCAGTAAACAGGGTTAAGAAATTGTGTAAATGTTAGGGGAGGCAAGTCAAATCAAGAAGAATGTAACAATTTAAAAACAATCCTTACGTTGGATATTTCCAGTCAGAAAATTTCCTTGATGGTATCTGAATAACTGAAAGATAATGCTTTGCAAACACCTAACAGAAAGTTCCAAGACAGGGTATTATTTTGCGGTTGTATCTGTAGGAGCAAAATGAAAAAGAAACTTTTCAGAAATATAGTATCTGTGATCATTCAATAAACTAGTGAAAACTTGAAAAACAAATTAAAAATAAAATGTTATAAAATAGATTCCATATCATCGAATTCGGTTGCTAATTTCTTCCAAACATGAGCAAATTTGATCTTGTGAAATTGTTTCCCATTTTTCTTTAATGATCATATCTTTTCTAAGCCTTTTAAATACACACATGCACACATACTACAGACACATACTCTCTCTCTCTCTCTCTCTCTCTCTCTCTCTCTCTCTCTCTCTCCCTCTCTCTCCGTGTTACAAACTCCAAAACAAATAAACAACCTGTCTGAATCTGATTTAAGGCTTTCTGATATTCTCAGGAGAGTAAGAAATGAACTGTCTGAAAGCTAATTTTAAATGTATTTTTCTATGAACTTTTATGAGGTATATGTTTCTTTTACATTGTAATAGATCATTCTTTTCCGGGTTAAGATTTCTCCTTGTAGCATAAAATTTTGCATTAAAAAATCAGCAATGAAAAATGTTACCAAGTGAGGCAGAAGGGAACACTTTGATACACTTGTCAGGTGTTTAATTCAGTGTTTTGCTGGGTGCTCTACGCTGGAGTTATATACATCAAATACCAGAAGCAAATATAGCCAAAGGAAAAGCAGTTATCTCATATGCATTTGGATCTATGATAGAAAATATAACTTTGCTGATATGGACCATTCTTCAAATTCTCCCAAATGCTAATTGAGTTTATTATAAATACATACATGATTTTTAAAGATTTATTTCTTCCTATGTTTATTTTGGTCAGAAATATTTTCCTGAAAATTTTTCCATTTTATCTAGTTTTTCAAATTCGTATTAAGCTTTATATTTATTTTTTTTAAGTAGCCACAGCATCTGTAGACAGTAAACACATTTTCTTGACTAATACTCTGAGGAAATATTTCTCTTTGCTCTTCTATTATTCGCTGACTTTTGTAGGGGATTGAATTATATCTATAGATCAATCCAGATAGAATAAATTGCTCATAAAATTAAATGAATTAACCCTTACAGGAAATTATTCATTTATTGAGATGTTCTTTAATTTCTTTCAACAATATTTTTAAATTATCACATTTACATTAAAAATGTAAATGTAAATGTCTTGAATACCTTTCATTATATTACATCAAAAATTTTAATGTTTTCAATGCTTTAAATGACACTTATAATTTTATTTTTCACTTTGGTTGCTAGTATTAATATTACACTGTTAATTTTTGTATCAAATCCTGTTTGAAATTCACTTATTAATTGAATACTTTTATGTAATTTAAAAAAATATTTTCAACATACATGATCATTTGCTTATGAATAATTATAGTCATTTTCTTTCCACATTTTAAAGATTCTATTCTGCTCCCTCTCGCTTGACCTTATTTCTGTTAAAAAATTATCCGTCAGTCTTAATGAGGCTCATTGAGAATAACTGCTCTTGTTATTCCTCAGGAATTTATTCTTTGTTTGAACACTGCATGCGTGCTGTTTCAAGTGCTTACTTCAGCCATTGTTTGACGTCTTTCAGTTTTTAGGACAATTATGTTGTCATTATTAAACACTTCTTTACTACCTTTCTTTTTCAAAGTCTTCAAATAAGCATTCATTTTATAATTTTCTAGACAATCCTTATAATATGTTCTTTTTAAATATTAGGGTTTTTCTTCTGTTTTGTTTTTATTGTTTTTTGTTTTTGTTGTGAGGCAGGACCTCACCATGTAGTTCAGATTGGCCTTGAACTGACTATGTAGCTCAGGCTGGCCTTGGGCTCACAGTGATGCTCCTGCCTCAGCCTCCTGAGTGATGGAATTAGAAATATGCACAAACATGCCTGGCTAACTTGGTCTATATTTCCCCTTTATGCTTGCTTTCTTATTTTATTCTTAATCTTTCAGTTTTTTTAACAATTGAGCTGCTTTCAAATAATTTAATCTGTTCTTTTATTGACCTTCTGAATTCTTAGCTTCAGTCATTGTATTGTTCAGTTTTACAATTTCACTTGATTTCTAAAGTTTTAAAATAGTTCCTGAAATTCTCTGTATTATCATCTAATATCTTGAACACAATAATTTCAATAACTTAAAACTGATAATGTCAATCCTTGATTTTTATGTTTGTTTCTATTTCTATTGCCTCTCATTTTAAAACTTTCTATATGATTTCATTTTCTGGTATCCCTAGTAAATTATGAGAAATACTGGACATTTTTCCTGAAAATGAAAATTGTTAGTAATATATTCAGGATGCTATCTTCTCACAGAGAGAATTTACTTTTTCTTGTGACTTGCCACTAAGGTAGTTACAGGTTATAGAAATTGAGGATTGAGTCAAATCCTAGGGGGTCTAAGTCTTAGAGAGCTGCTGGGTTTGGATGGCCCCTTACCTGAAACCTGAGCTGCTGTGACCAACTGAAGCCTTCTTGCTCTGGAGCTCTCCCTCTGGCCCACACACTTAGGATAAGACAAAGCTAAAGCTCAGCTCAGGCACAGGAAAGTACACTCAGCCCTTGGAGCACCTCCGGCCCCTTATAAATTTGAAATCAAAAGATACTTCAATACAGATGTCAGACCAGGTACATTTTCCTTGCCTGAAATGGGTATATTTTACTGTAAGTGATACGCCTCCTGGTAAAGGAGTCTGCAAAGAGATAATTCTGTGTGAGTGGAGCACAAATCGCAGGACCTGGTCTCTGAGTCACGATGGCTAAGATCGTTTTAATTTATTCACAAACTATTACTGATCTTTACCTTAAACCCAGAAAGGGTATTTAACAAATCCCGAGGCAAAAGTAGGCATAAAAACATTTCTTACGAAAAAATGCCAAAAAAAAATCACACTGTGTGTGATCTAATATAAATAAAAAAGATCAGAATACCTGTAGCTAGCTCAAAATATATTGGCAATCTCATTCTAGTTAAGGCTGGTTCACTTTAATTTTACCAAATATCAATAACATAAAATAGTTTAACTAGAAAACTTTAGCTTAAATTAACTCAATAATTGCAATACATGAATATGCTTATTATAGCAATACAGTCCTGATCTTTTTCTCTAATAAATACCACTATAATAAAAAGTAACTTTAAGGCAGGGGATTTAGCTCAGTGGAATAAGTGCCTGCTTTGCAAGCACACGGTCGTGAGTTTGATCCCTGGTACCGATAAAAAAAAAAAGTAACTTTAGCAGTGAAAACTTTCCGAATGTTATTTTCATTGCTCCATGTTTCTTTATCTCCTTTCATATACATACTTATTATATATGTATTTTTACATGTCAGTCATAAAAGAAATAAAATACTTCATATTCTATGTTAAATATTAATTAATAAACATCAACTAATTAATAGTTAATTTTATTTTACACATGACTTCCTTTATGCTTTATTTTTGTATTTTTCTGTTATGAAAAAGATTTAAAGTAATTTTTTAACTTGCATAATTTTGTATTTGAAATTATACTTAACAAAAAGGACAATTACGATTCTGTATTGTGATGAAATGAATGAGTTAATAGTTTAAGGGTATACCTATTTTCATTTGGATATATGTATATAAGAGAGAAAGAGACAGAGAGAGAGCCATAAATACTAGATTTTTTTTGCTATAATCTAAATTGCTATTCATTGGAATTGAATGTGTAATTTTACTATGATCAGAAAGCATTAGGTATTATGGTTCATTTTATTAACTTAATTTTTACAATTTAATAGAATTTCTGCTTTTTGAAACATATTAAACACTTAAATCATCAATGATATCGACTGAGATCAGGTATCAGGTGAAACGTCAATGAATCCTTCGATGCAGATACCGGGAGTTAGAACTCTTAACAGCGCAGATGGAATCTGCTGACTTGGCTAAAATCTTGTTAGTACTCTTCTACTTCAAATGCACGATATTAAGTAAACACTATGAGAACATTTTCTGTATCTCAGAGTACTTCTCATATCGAAGTAAGTTTCTGTATTAATGTATTATAAAGGAAATAGGGATGAAACTAGAAAAATGCAATAAAACAAATGAATTATAAAATTACAAAATTTAAAGTATTAACTGCAGAGAAAACATTGCCACCACAATTTTGATATTCTCCTTTAACTGCATTAATTACATGTAACCTTCTCTATATTAAGACCAAACATTAATATTCTGAATAATACCTTAGTTTTTCTTTTATTTCCCTTGCATATATGGTTTTAATAATTAATTTAATTAAGACATTAAACTGATTTTAACAGCTAATGGAGGTTCATATGTAATGAAGGTTTCTAAAAGTATGAAGTAAATAACACCAAGGAAAATATTTCTCTTGTATCTTTGATTCCCAGTGTTCTCAGCATCCCTACATTGCATTTTGTTCATAATTTTCAAAGACTTTTGTGGAAAACACATATATGAAATATAGAGATACCATTTAATAAAGAATATCACCCTTGACACTTTTAGTATGAATACATTTGAGAAAAAGATAAATAACTTTCTTTCAAAATTTTATGTAGAAGACAATTAAGATGGTAGAAGTCAAGATTTAAAATTTTTGACTTTACAAATCAAGATGTAATTATATTTAATTTTCAAATTTCAACTCACTGATTTTTAAAAAAAATAAGAGATTTAATATCTTGTCTAACAAGAAATCTAATGATATTTAATTCAAGGATCAGTTGGTAAAAACTTCAAATTTCTATATTGTTTTCATCTTTCAGCTATACAGTCTCAGTCAGTTTCCCTTCAAGTAAGTGATTCTCATGTTTGCAAGAAGCTGAAGTTTTATATTCACAGATGGTAATGGCCAAGGAAAATAAGGATAAGCTTTCGTGTTTTCCCTCAGTAAGTGAGAAGCCTGGTAAAGAGTTTTCCCCTCCCAAGCACATTTACCATAACCAGTCACTGGCCAGAATGTCACATGTGCTGAAAAGATAATCACTAATAGTAAGATTTCTTTCATTTGTGTAAATCAAATATACTTGCATCTTTTCTTTCCATATTTTTATTAAGGCATACTGGCTATACAGTACGTATCAGTTAGTTTGATTTTGGCAGGTTAGTACATGCACATAATATATTTTCACCACTTTTTCTATTGATCCCTTATGCTCTGTTTCTCCTGGTTTCATATTTTTTGGATGGTTTCAACTTGCATAATGTACTTCTATCATATTCATCACCGCAATTACCTACCCTTATACTTTTACCACACAGTTATGTTGTAAAAGAACAAACGCTAATAAAATCCAGGTCTTTGCTGCCAAAAGGAAATTTAGAATGAAAACTAATACTGTTTTCTATAGTGGTAAACAGCAAAAAATAAAAAAGAAAACACAAAAATTTTGATTAATAAGGGGGAAAATCCTTGGAATAAATGCTTAAATAAAAGAATTTGGAAAACTGTACAGACGTAAAAGTGTGGTGATGGATACATTTCCCTTAACCCCTTTGTAGCACATGTATTAGTCCACTTAGACTTCCCAAACAGCATAGGATGAGTTGAGCAGCTTCCTCACGGAAATTAATTTTTCATCTTTCAGGCAGCTGGAAATTCCAATCTGCACTTAGTGTTGGCAGTCATTTGCTCCTGGTGAGGGTTCTCGTCCTGCCTCTGGTCTCACTGCATCTGCCTATGGTTTTTTTCCTCTGTGCTCATGCAGAGGGGAGGTGGAGAGACAGAGGAAGAAAGTGTGGGTGTGAAACAGGGAGAGAGAGAAACCACAGAACTCTTGTGCATCTCGTCTCTTCCTTCAAGAACACTAATCCTATCAGGTCGGAGCCCACACATAAGAACACAAAGTTAGTCATCTCTACCCAAATGCAGTCACAGTAAGGAGTACAATTCCAACAGGTTCTGAGGGGAGACACAACCCAGCTCATAGCAATAAGCTTTTACTTACTAGGTATATGAAATTTTAGTAGGAAAAAATTATCACATGAAATAGGGTATAGAGATCAACAATGATTTTAAGACCCTCTTCCAAATCTTAGGGGAAATAAAAAAACTCCAGTGTTGTGTTAACCCCTAAAAAGTGAATACCAACCCCTTGTTAGCAAACATTACCATGACATCTTTGGTAATGATGATTTGATGCTTCCAACAACTTAAAATTATTAGCTAGTGAATTAGGAACGTGTCCAGTTTACTATTCAACTGGTTTTATCACCCAAATATAAACAGGGCTTGTTGCCCTGGAGTAGTCATTCACTTTTGATTCTGTAGACTTTTGATGTTGTAATTCTTGGACTCAGGGTCAGGCAAAGGAGAGATCCTTGGAGCATTTCTAGAGTGTTCTCTCTTCCTTCAGGAAGAAGGCTTTAATTTCTGATCAAATCAGTTTAGGCAGAATGACCCCTTTGAGATGTAATTCTTGAAATCCCGTGTTTCTGTTAAATGTTTGGTTATGTTCTTTAAACAATGATAAAGACCATTATGACAAGGGCTGGAACAATGATGTATAGGGGATGAAATCCTAAAATAATATTGGCTTTTATATGGAGATAAACTTAGTTTTCAAATTTGGAGTACTAAGAAGAGCAGTTGACAGATAGTATTATTTATTTTGTAATTATTTCACATTATATGTCCTAAAGGAAATAATAGAATTTCATCTGAAATTATTTTCCATGGCTGAGTAGGAGTAAAATAAAGTATAATTAGAAAAAAGAAACTATTAAAAACAGTAGATGAAAAATAATACCATTGAAAATATTACTTTTATAATCCTGCAGAACTAGAGGCTGGTTAGAAGACTTTTGTGAATCAGAGCTTATGATGCAAAGGATTTCTCCATGCTGGGGTATGCTTCAGGTTTAGGAACATGGCCAAATTTAAAAGTTTTCTGATTGTCAATTTTGGAACTTATATATTTCTTTACTTGGAAAATCACTGTGATTTTCATTCTTTAAAGTTTACTTTTGTTTTTTCTCCATCATCCTTAGCTCTCTCATATCAAATGGGTATTCACTCTCTCTCAAGAAGGGAGAAATTATATACGTGCAGCACATATGACACAATTTATATAATAACCAGCCATAGGAATAGGACATGAATAAATCCATGATAGATCAGCATAAGTGATATTATTTAGAATTCTGCAAAATGCATTTTTACTTGAATAATATTATAGTTTTCATCAATACCATGAAAACATTGATAGAGTCTAAGGAAATAAAATATTTTTTGAAAATTCATGAGTTGTATTGAGGCTCATTTCACAAACTCCAGGAATAGGAGATTAATTCATGTCTTGCATAATTAATGTCCTCTCATATGCAATCTTTTAAAAATTTGAGAAGCCAGGCATTGCTACAGAGCATTGAATTACTATACTCTTTGTTGTATAGAGTTAATTTTTGTATTATGGTATGATTGGTAAAAAATGTATTTAATTTTGATCTCAATAATTATTACATGAAGCAGCTGCATAAATTATCTGGAACTCTTTTACAGTAAATATACATCCCAAGACCTTCATAATGTTGTTCAATCATGTATTTATACAACTATGAACTTATAGATTTGTTTTATACTGACAAAACAAGGTAATATACTGACTAATGTCATATAAATATTTCCACGTGCAAACATGTATCAGTATTAAGCTAATCATGAGTTTATACAAATGCTTAACTAATCCATTAGCACATGGTTCATTCTGGTATCCTCTCATTATTTGTACATTTTAGCTCTGGTCATGAGAAATCTTGCATGTATGATTCACGTATTCTTCAATTTTTGTATTTTTATACTGTAGTGGCATCAGAATTCCTATTCACATCATTATGGGCAAGAAATACATCCACTAAAACACACTTACCATATGCAGTTCCTTTTGCTTTTAGTCTCATAGCTGGAGTTATTTCCAAAGTTACTGTGGTAAGGGCCACTTCCTCCTGCCCTCTCCATTGGTATGTAATACTGGTATACAGAATTGTCATTCCCTGAGTGTCTTTCAGGGACGTACAGTCTCTTCAATGAACTTATTCTTAGTGTGCACTCTGTGTTATAAGTGTCAGCGTCCACTATCAGACCAGCACACAGAAGGACATGCTGTGCTGCACGTATTCAATGAGTACCTTCAAGCCATCAGTGACCTTACCACTGCCTCCATAGCTTCATCCATTTCAGAATATCATAGAAGTGGGATCACACAGTCCAGATTGTTTTCAGATGGCTTATTTCATTAGCAATGTTTGTTTGAATAATGTCTTGTTTTCATAATCTCTCATTTCTCTTTCATTGAGCAATATTTCATCTGGTGGATGCATCATAGACTGCTTCTCTCTTTTTATATTTAAGAACATCTTGATTGCCTTCTAGACTTGATCATTATGAATTCTGTATGGGTGGAAAAAAATTTAAAGTGTAAAGAGAGAGATTTCCATAAAGATTAAATTCAGCTTTGTAATAAACTGGGAAGCTTTCTTCTAAACCATCTCTAGATCTTTATATTCCAGCCAATACTGATTGCAAGGTCTTACTGCTTCACTTCCTTGCTGGCAATTAATGTTGTTAATGCTTTTAAACTTTATTTGTTCTAATGCATGCAGAATGGAATCTCATTGTTTTAACATGGAATTCCCCAAAGGCTAATGATATCTAATATCTTTTTGCATTCTTGTTTGCCATTCACGTAGTCTGTTATTGCTATTTATGAGTTATTCACACATTTTTGGGTACAAGTCACTTACAGATACACCAATTACAAGTATTTCCTTCTAGCTCTGGTTTGATTTCCATTCTCTTTAGTGTTTTCAGAAAAATGCTATTTTTAAATTTAATAAAATTCAAGTTAATATATTTTTCTACTCTGCATTGTGCTTTTTCACTGTATTTCAAAAGTCATTGCTGAGCAAAGGTCACCTAGATTGTCTTCTACATTACCTGCCAAAAGTTTTGTAATTTTGCATTTAACCTTTAAATATGTGGTGTGTGTGTGTGTGTGTGTGTGTGC
Organism: Dolichotis patagonum; assembly: GCA_004027295.1. NCBI lineage: Eukaryota > Metazoa > Chordata > Mammalia > Rodentia > Caviidae > Dolichotis > Dolichotis patagonum. The sequence continues at coordinate 11,046 of PVJX010028662.1, read as the reverse complement.
GTGCATCTATGGTTTCAAGCATCGCTTTTGAAAAAATTATCCTAGAAGTCTGGGTTAAGATCTGCTTCAGAGCAGTGCTCCCCGATGTTCTCAACGGCCCTTTGCCTGTAGGTTTCTCTTGGCCCACTTGAAGTTAGAACACTCTTCACCTTCCTGAAGAGAAGACACTGTGGCACATGCATAGTCAGTGGGGTTTTTAGATGCCTTCATTTGAATTAGAGACCTTATTCTACCAAGATGTGTGTCTGGCAGTCTCGTGTCAACCTTAGATGAATAGGAAATCATGCCATGTCTTGGTGAGTCTAAAAAGATGAAGGAAAACAATTCAAAGTAAAAAAATATTCTTTGTTCCTTTTTCAAAAATTATCTTATATTCATGTAAATCTATATTTGAGTTCCTTATTATGTTGTTATGGAGACTATATGAACATTTTAAAAATTTGTCAAACTATTATAGGTTTATAATTAAATCAAAGTCATAATATATCATTAGTATCATTGTTTTTTTAACTCACTATTGTGACCTATTTATGTATATCTAAGTAACTTCTTGCCTTCGTTTGAGATCTGTCCATCACCTTGAGAAGTGACATCATAAAGATACTGAGTGCTGTAATTTGTGAATACTGATATGTCTCCATTTTTAAACCTTATTTTTTCAATCAGAGATTAGTAATTTTCATTGTACAGATTCTGTACATATTTTATTATACTTATACCTGAACATTTTTCTTTTCTTATTTTGAGAAATGTTATTGTAAGTGGTATCGTGATTTCCATTTCAAATCATAGTTTCTCATTGCTAGTATATAGGGAAACAAATGAATCTTGTATGTTAATCTTGCATTCTGCTATCGCTATCATGATTTGTGATTTTTTTGAGATTTAAAAATATTCTTTGGAATTTTCTTTTCATTTTGTCATAAAATTAAACTTATTTAAAAGATTCACTAAGATCTCAAAACATCATACTACAGTGATACATGTGCACCCATGTTTATAGCAGCACAATTTGTAATAACCAGATCTTGGAAACAACCTAGGTGTCCATCAACTGAGGAATGGATAAAAAAGTTGTGGTATTTATACAATGGAGTACAACTCAGCTATAAAGAATGATCACATTGAGATATTTATAAATAAATGGATGCAACTTGAGACCATACTCATAAGCAAAATAAACCAAACTCACATGCATAAATAACATATAGTCTCACTACTGTAAGAAACGAGAAGAGTACATAAGATTTTATGGTAATCATGATTCCCCATTACATTGCTTTGAGGTCTTATAATGTTTTCATTCACTACCGTAAGAAATGAGAAGAGTACAAGATTTTATGGTAATCATGATTCCCCATTACATTGCTTTGAGGTCTTATAATGTTTTCATTCATCAGTTGGAAGGGTTTTATTCTGTTTTGTTTGATTTTATTATGTGTAATGGTATGAACAGCTATTTTGAAGAAAACAAGACATTATGGCAGCCATTGCTGATTCCGTCTTGCTTTGAAGTCCTACCATGCTTTTGTTCTTCTATTACCATTGGTTCTATCATGTTGTGGATTTTAATATGTGTGATAGTATAAACAAAATTTTTATGGAAAATGAGATATTATAATAGCCATTGTTCATTTTCTGTTATTTAGTTCAGAATGCCCTGTAATACTTTCATTCTCTTGAGTGATATTATACTATTTTGTTATGTTTGATATTATTGTGTGTGAAGCTATGCTCAACTATTTCAAAGAAAGAGACACCATGGTAGCTACTGTTAATATCCGGTTGTCTTGTTGTGAAGCTTTGTGTTGCTTACATTGTTCTATTCTTATCTGCTTTGTTCTGCCCTCTTTTGTTTTCTCTATTTAAAATAAAAAATTTTTTAAAAAGGTACACTAATGGTACTAATTTATGGAGTGATGCAGTGTTTCAATAAAATATGTTGTGTAAAGTTTAAATCAGGTTAAAATACTATGCTATCCATAAACAAGTACTGTTATTTCTTTGTTCTCAGTGTTTACACCTCTTGTCCTCTTGGCATAATATATATATATACACACACACACACACACACACATACACACACACACACACACGTTGTTCAAATCATGTAATTTGTGAAAATTGCTTATCCATCATCTATGGCAATGGATTTTGTATAATATTTTCGATGTAATTGATTTTTAATTCCTTATTTTGCAGATGCAGTGGATTATTTAACATTTTGAATATTCAACATTCACTGCATATTTTAAAATGTCTCATTTTTTGATGGTCTATATGCATGTAACTTTCTGTTGCAATTGATCTCTAATATTTTGTTGAATATTTTTGTACCTATGCACATGGGAAGTATTGTTTTACAGCTTTATTTAATTTTACTGAATATACTTGCTTTTTTTGTACTAGGAATCAAATTCAGGACCTCATGCCTGCCTAACAGGTGCTACTTCTTCTGTTGTTGGAGGCTTCTCTCATAGTCTGGGAGTATTTATTTATTTTTCTCTTTCCTAGAAGAAATTATAATTGAGGATAAAGTATTCTCTAAGACTCTTCTTTGCTTACACACTTATACGGTGAGTTTTTTCTGAAGATTTAACAATCTAAAAGTAGTTTCATATTTGTATGTAAAAGCCATATTTCAAAGACAAACTCCCTAGGAAATGAGAATTGGTGTAGTTGCACTGTTATTCTGCATCTTCACTGCACAATTGTTGCTATGTACAAAATTTAACAAAACAGTGAATTGATACCTTCACTGTTTTGGTCACCATTATTAAGGTCACACCTCTTCAGTAATGCTTTTTAAATATTTGTTTTGAAATGAGTTGAAATAAAATAACAATTCAAACTTTGGTAATCATTGTGCTATACATTTAAAATATTAAAGCAATTTCATAAGGGGGTTAGAAAATACAAAAAGAGTACTTTCACTTAATTGTAATATGATAAATACTTTATAGTAACTTTACTACTGATATCATATACTATTTTTTTGACTACTAAAATTTCTAGAGTCTTAAAATTTTAGGGATTATCTTTCTTCCACTCTACTTTAAAATCAAATATTCATGGCAATTAGGAATACATTTATAAGAAAAACAACTACAGGCAAAGGAAACAGAGAACACCATATAAATCCAGTGTTGAGCTATATATTGTTTTGCTTTGAAAGTTAAAGATAAGTCAAACTTGATCATAAATATGTATTAACCTGTTGAACAAAAATGAGAGAAATTGAGAAAATATAAAATTTTGAAAGTAAAATGTTATAAAAGTTGTTGAGCAGTATGTTTTAAATTGGATAACAAAAAAGAGAACAGAGAGCCTAAGAAGCACGGCTTGCTAAAGAATTACATTTATAGGACTGAGGGTTTACCTTGGCAGTAACATACTTACCTGCCATACATGAGGAGCCTGGTTCAATGCCCAGCACCAGAAAAAAAGAATTACATTTACAGAGCTGGCAGTTTTGAGAAACTGGAAAATTATGCCTTAATAATTTAAAAAGGTTTGGAGAGAGACTAATGCAATCATTAAGACAAAGCTTCCATATTAAAGCAAAACAAAATAAAATATAAATGAAAAAGAAAAGTTTTCCAGAATAATAAATAGAGCAGTTTATCTGAGGGAATTTTAGAGATATAATGTCAAATATCTGAATGCAAATTTAGTCATAAAATTAAGTTTTCTCTTCTGTTCCTGAGAAGAAATGGAGAGAAAGAAGAGCATATATTAAAGTTAGCAGGAATTCAGAGAAAAAAAATAATATTGGTTAAATGGATATTAACTTCAGTTAAGAAGATATCTTCTCAGCTAAGACCAAAAATTGGGGATGAGTTGTAAAGATTTGCACAATGTTTAGAATTTTCTTTAAAATATAAAACAAAACAAACAAATGGCTTTGGGCTTTCCTAATGAGGGAGTTTTCACTGAATTTAAAAAATCTTGAATTAAAAATAGATTGATGATAGTATATTGCAACATAATATGATTGGTCAAGCAGTAAGACCAAAAAAATACTAAAAAGTATTCATAACTTTCCATTGACAAGGGGACTGCAATTGCAGTGAAAAAGTGTAGTAGATTTACTAGCAGGAGTACATTTGCATCACTGACAAACAGATAAATGAAGCCAGGAGCAATTTGATGAATTTACACTGTGCAGAGTAACTGAGCAGAGTTCTATGATGGCTTCTGGAAGTAGGCAGAGAATAAAGGAGAAATGAAAAGATAAGCAGCAAGTAAAAAATTGGGCATTTCATGGAGGAAAATATCGATCTGGAATCTTAGATATTAATTTCTGGGCAGTGTATTACTAGGGGGTAGTCTTTGCATTAAAATATAGCAAATTGTTAAATCTTACTATATAAAATTTATTTTCTGCTCAATGCACAATTCATTAATGGTAAATGTCTCCCTTTGATGACTTCTTTCCAATCAAACAAACAAGTAAATAAATGGGCTCATCTTATTTTCAACTTTTATAAATTCCTTATACTGCTGTGAAAAATGGAGAAAAAATAGAGATCCATAAATATAGTTTCCTTACAGAGAGAGACATAACATCCCTTGTGTTACTATCCCAATTGTCAGATTCCATTAAAATATCCTCAAACTACATGAGAATATGAGGATGTTAGTATTCTTTGTGTGTGAAAAGGAAATCAATTTAGTGAATATGACCTAGGCTTTATATTCATGAGAACATTCATAGAGTAACTATTGGTCATAGCTTAATTGCAATGACAATTTAGATTATTATTAGAAAACTAAGTAAGAACAATTAGGACATAAAATAAATTGCTCTGGAGTTTGCAAAAATAGTCCCTGAAGGTATAAACTGGGACAGTCGTGGAAGGGAAATTAACCTCAATTTCCATTTGAATTTAATTAAAATTGAATATATCTTTGCTGAGATCTAGGGTAAGAATATCTTTAATCAAAACAACATAACCTTCCCATTATAATGAACTTTGGACAGATGTAGGTTTACAAATATATGCTTAAGCACTGCAGCCATGTATTAATATTATTTTCCATCTTTATAGATACCACTATAATATTTACATACACGTGCTACTGTTTTAAAATTATATCATCCAAATGCCTACTATACGCCAAGAAACCCACAATATTCAATAAATGTAAAAAATTACTCTTTTCCCTCAAGAATTTAAAATCTAGTGTAGAGTCAACCTGATAATAAAATGAGTATTGCAATATTTCCTTAAATGGAAGACTGAACAAATAGCAGGGGTCATATTCAAGAAGGAATGCTTGATTTAAGAGATGATAATGTGTGGCTGTTCAGGACCTACAGGGTATGTTCTTGTGCATAGGCCCTCCACTTCTGTGCTTCCTGCCTGCCTCTCAATCAGCAGCTTTCCTACTTCATATCCTACCACTAGGCCATTTTTGCCTGGTGCCAGTCAACTATGACTTGAAACCTCTGAAGCCATGAGCTAAAATTAACCCCCTACCATACACACACACACACACACACACACACACACACACACACACACAGTTCTAAACTGTGGGCTTTGAGTACCTTGTCCAGCAATACGGAAGCTGACTAATTCAACTACTTACATGTGTGATCTTAGGCAAAACTCTCTTAGTTTAAATGCCAAAATCTCCAAACGGTGAAAACAATTGCACTGGTGATATCATAAATGTTAATTAAAGAATGTGTTTAACAAATAAAAGGCATAATTTACAAAGTTTTACCTAGGAATATCTGGATAAAAATTTTAAATAAGAGTAAAAGCATTCCAGACAGGTAGGAAGAGCCCACTATTTAAGGAGGAGAGAATTACATGTAAGAGAACAAACATTTGTGAATTAGAGTGAATTTTCATATCTGTAACTAATTAGATTTTATTGATAGATTGGAAAACAAATCCTAACTGTACAGACAGATTGGAGAAGGATTTCTCCACAATTTGTGGATATAAGTAGATGTTTAAAAGGGAAGATTCCAGAAGATGACGTGGCAAGATTAGGTAACTTTGAAGTAAGTCACATTTAAAAGGGATAGGAAGATAAACCCATGTAGATTAAAGAAATTGTGAATAACCAGACCAAAAAAATTTCTAATTCTGGAAGGAAAGAACCACGGGGAAAACTGTAACAATTAACTGTCAGAAATTTAGTTTTCTAGATTCAACTAAAGGGTCCATTGAATCACAATCTCTGAGGTTTTGGAATATTCCTATTTAAAAATTCAGTGAGTGTGGTCTGTATTGTGAAAGGCTATTGAGAGCAGATATTATTTTGTAACAGATGTGCAGTGTACAGTACTTAAAGAAATAGAGATGCCAAGTAACATTTATGTACCATATATAGGATTTATTCATAGAAGAAAGGAAAGCAACAGAAATCCTAAGATTACTGGGGAATGAAGTATATGTTAAATATAAAGATAGAACAGTAAGGAAATTGCAGAAAAAAATTTAGTTCTAAAATACACCAACTGCTACATTTTAAAAATTTTATTTAGAAAGAAAAAAAACAAACAAAACAGAAAAAAAGGGTAGCAACAATACAGAATTCCAAAGGGAAAAAAAGAAAAGAACAACAACAAAAAAAAAACCCCACTAAGAAATCACTAGTTGATAAGTTACTTACTGTCATCTTGGAAATAGTTGTTCAAGTTACAGAATTAAAGCATACAAAGTAGACATTCAAACAGTGAGACTATTAAGAGTTCTGCTCAACACTCCAACAAAACAGTAGTATGGTCATCTATCTTCCACACTTAAACATACATGCAGTTATATCCTTTAGAGCACTTTCTTTTGCTCTCTTTTTTACAGTAGCAATTATGCATTTTGGGTTTTATTATTCCTACAGTTCTTATTACTTTTTTATTTTAAAGAGAATAAAACAAAAGAGGGCAGAACAAAGCAGATCGGAACAGAACAACTTAAGCAACACAACACTTTACAATATGACAACCGGACATTAACAGTAGCTGTCAAAATATGCCTTTCTCTGCTATAGTTGAGCATAGTTTCAGATACAATAATATCAAATGTAACACAATACTATAAAACCATTCAAGAGAATGAAAGAATTACAAGACATTTTGAACCGAGTAACTATGATCAATGGCTACTATAATATCTCATTTTCAATAAAAAGATTTGTTTATACTATCACAAATATTAAATATATTAAAACCCCAATAAGACACAACATGATGGTAATAGCAGAGTAGAAGCATGGTAGGACTTCTAAGGAAGACAATATTAAATCAGCAATGGCTGCCGTAATGTTTTGTTTTCTTCAAATCAGCTGTTCATACCATCACACATAATAAAATCAAACAAAACAGAAAAAAACCATTCCAACTGATGAATGAAAACATTGAAAGGCTTCAAAGCAATGAAATGGGAAATCATGATTACCATAAAATCTTATATACTCTTACCAACTCTCATACTAGGGAGACTATACGGTATTTACACATGTGAGTTCGGTTTATTTTGCTTATGAGTATGGTCTCAAGTCGTGTCCATTTATTTACACATATCTCAATGTGATCATTCTTTATAGCTGAGTAGTACTCAATTGTATAAAAATACCACAACTTTTTAATCCATTCCTCAGTTGATGGGCACTTGGGTTGTTTCCAAGGTCTGGCTATTACAAATTGTGCTGCTATAAACCTGGGTGCACATATATCACTGTCTTATGATGTTTTCAGTTCTTCTGGGAATATTCCTAGAAGCCGAATAGCTGGATCAAATGGGATTTCCAAACCCAGGTTTTTGAGGAATCTCCAGACTGGCCTCCACAGTGGCTGCACCAGTCTACACTCCCAGCAACAGTGCAGAAGAGTTCCTTTTTCCCCACAGACTCTCCAGCACTTGTTGTTGGTATTTTTTTCTGTCCTGGCCATTCTTTCTGGGGTGAGATGGAATCTCAGTGTAGTTTTAATTTTCATTTCTCTAATGACTAATGATGATGAGTATATTTTCATGTATTTATTTGCCATTCATATTTCTTCATCTGAGAACTGTGTATTCACTTCAGATGCCCATTTTTGGATTGGGTCTTTGAATTTCAAGGCTTTGATTTTTTAAAATTCTTTATAAGTACTAGACAGAAGTGCTTTGTCTGAGGGACAATCCATTAAGATTTTTTTTCCCAATTTGTGGGTTTTCTTTTTACTCTGCTGGAAATCTCTTTTGACATGCAGAAACTCTTTAATAAGATATGGTCCCAGTTATTGATTCTAGGAAGTATTTCCCGTGCAGTTTGATTCTTATTCATGAATTCTCTACCTACCCCTATATCTTCAAGGTTTTTAACCTATTTTGTCTTCCAACAGATTTAGTGTTTCTGTTTTAAGATTTAGATCTTTGATCCATTTAGATTTTAATGTAGTACATCGTGATAGGCATGGGTCTAGTTTTAGTCTTCTGCATATGGATAGCCAATTTTTCCAGCACCATTTGTTGAAGAGACTTTCATTCTTCCAACAAACATGTTTGGTCCCTTTATCAAAGATAAGGTGGTTGAGTGGGTTTGTGGTTGTGGTTGTATCTTCCAATCTATTCCATTGATCTTCAGGTCTGTTTTTATTCCAGTACCATGTTGATTTTATTACTGTAGTTTTGTAGTATAATTTCAAGTCAGGGATTCTGATGCCTCCTGCCTTGCCTTTGTTGCTTAGAATTGCCTTTGCTATTCTAGGTCTCTTCTGGTTCCAGATGAATTTTAGGAGTGATTTCTCTAGATCTATGAGGTATGTTAGTGGTATTTTGATTGGGATTGCATTGAATCTTGATAGTAATTTTGGGAGAATGGCCATTTTCACAATGTTTGTTCTTCCTATCCATGAACAGGGGATGTCTTTCCATTTTCTGAGGTCCTCTTCAATTTCCTTTTTCAGGGTATTATAGTTTTCCTTGTATAGCTGTTTTACATCTTTTGTGAGATGTAAGTATTTCATTTTTTTGGATGCTAGTGTGAAGGGTGTGGCTTCTCTTACTTCTCTCTCAGTATTTTTGTTGTTAGTGTATAGGAATTCTATTGCTTTTTGAGTATTGACTTTGTATCCAGCTACATTGCTGAATTTATTTATTATATCTAGGAGTTTTTCAATGGAGTTTTGGGGGTCTTCTATGTAAAGTATCATGTCTTCTGCAAATAATGATAATTTAACTTCCTCTTTTCCTATCTTTACTCCTTTTGTTTCTCTCTCTTGTCTAATTGCTCTGGCTAGCATTTCCAGTACTATATTGAATAGGAGCAGTGATAGGGGACATCCTTGTCTTATGCCTGATTTTTAAGGTAAAGGCTTTCAGTTTTTGGCCATTTAATATGATACTGGCTGTAGGTTTGTCATAGATGGCCTTTAACATATTGAGGTAAAGACCATCTATTCCAATTCTCTGTAAGTTTCTTATCATGAATGAGTGTTGGAAACTATCAAAAGCTTTTTCTGCATCTATAGAGATGATCATGTGGTTCTTCCTTTTGGCTCTATTGATATGGTTGATTACATTTATTGATTTACGTATGTTGAACCATCCCTGCATTCCTGGGATGAATCCCACTTGGTCAGGGTGAATAATCTTCTTGATTTGCTGCATCCTGTTTGCTAATATATTATTGAGAATTTTTGCATCTATTTTCATTAGGGATATTGGCCTATAGTTCTCTTTTTTAGTTGAGTCTTTCTCTGGTTTTGGTACTAGAGTAATATTTGTTTCCAGGAATGACTTAGGAAGAATTGCTTCCCTTTCAATTTCATTGAAGAGTTTGAGGAGTGTCGGAATTAAGTCCTCTTTGTATTTCTTGTAGAATTCTGCAGTCAATCCACCTGGGCCTGGGCTCTTCTTTGTAGGCAAGGACTTAATTACATTTTCAATTTCATTAATAGAAATTGAAATTGGGTTATTCAGCAGTTTTACATCTTCCTGATCCAGCTTTGGTAGTTCATATGTATCTAGGAATCTGTCTATTTCTTCTGTGTTATCTAACCTATGAGAGTAGAGGTTTTTGAAATAGGTGTTGATGATCTGTATTTCCACCAAGTCTGTAGTAATTTCACCTTTTTCATTTCTTATTGCATGAATTTGAGTTTTTTCTTTCCTTTTTTTTAATAAGGTTGGCCAGGGGCTTATCAATTTTATTTATTCTTTAAAAGAACCAACTCTTTGATTCATTGATCCTTTGTACTGTTTTCTTAGTCTCTATTGCATTAATTTGTGCTCTAATCCTTATAATTTCCTCCCTTCTTTTGGCTTTGGGCTTGGCTTGCTTTTCTTTTTCTAGATGTTTGAGTTGTAACATCAGGTTGTTTATTTGTGTTCATTCTGTCTTCCTGATGTGGGAACTCAATGCAATAAATTTTCCTCTGAGGACTGCTTTCATTGCATCCCACAAAATCCGGTAAGTTGTGTTTGTATTTTCATTTGCTTGTAGATATTCTTTAATTTCTTCTTTAATTGCCTCCATGACCCACTGATTCCTCAGGAGTGTATTACTCAGTTTCCATGTTTATGAGGTTTTTGCAGTTGCTTTTATCATTAATTTCTAATTTCATGGCACTATGATCTGATAACATGCATGGGATAATTTCAATTCTTTTGCATTCACTTAAATATGTTCTGTGGGCTAGTATATCATCTATTTTAGAGAATGTCCCATGTACTGCTGAGAAGAAGGTATATTCTGATGTCGTTAGATGGAACATTCTATATACGTCTATCAAGTCCGTTTGTTCACAGGTGTGATTCAGTTCTGTTATTTCTTTGCTGAATTTCTGTCCAGTTGATCTGTACCTTTGTGTCAATGGCATGTTAAGGTCTCCTGTTATAATTGTGTTATTGCTCATTTGACTTTTCATTTCTGTTAATATTTGCTTTGTATAGCTGGGTGCTCTGCAATTTGGTGTATATATATTTAAGATTTTTATCTCTTTCTCTTGAAGTTTTCCCCTAACTAGTATGTAGTGAACTTCTTTATTTCTTTGGATCATTCTTGGTTTGAAGTTCACATTGTCTGCAAACAGGATGGCTACTCCTG
>PVJX010028661.1:0-23685 GCA_004027295.1 Dolichotis patagonum | reverse complement strand
GTGATGTGCTTCCTTTAAAAGTGCTTTGAGAGAGTACAATCACGTAACTTTTATAGTATATCTGCAATTGTTTTATTATTAGTTATTAATCTGTTACTATGTTTAATTCATAAATTAAACTCTATTATAGGTATGTATATGTATCAAAAAACAAGGTATGCACAGAATTTGTTACTACACTCAGTTTCAGGCATCCGCTGGGGGCTTGGATGCATCCAGAATGGTTTAGTGGTGACAACTGTACAGTACTTACAAATGAAGTCACATTCATGAGCACTGGGGTTATGATTTGTGCATTTCGTGGTGGGAGGAGTACGATTCAATTCACTACAACAGACTGGGGCTCCACAACTATCGTCCTTAGGTGGCTCAGTACTATTCCTCCTAGGTACAGTCTTATGATAATCTGACACTAATTTCCCTGTGAAGACTCTGTAAGACTGTCTTGGTTACTTTTTTTCTCATAACTGAGACAAAAATACTACGTCCAAAATTAAAGAAGGAAAGGTTTATTTAGCTCATAGTTTGTAGAGGTTTCAGTCCATAATCGGCTGGCTCCGAGGCAGGGTGGCATGGCAGAGGGGCAACAGTTCCAGGCAGCAGAAGACAGCAAAGCCACAAGAGCAAAAGAGGGCCAACAAGCCTCCTTTCCTCCCTTAGGGTTAGCAGGCTGCCCCCATGGCAGGGTGGGGGGTGGCTGTGTAGCAGTCACACCATTTTCTTGCTCTCCTCTTGCATAGGATGAAGATGTTCACAAAGTGAAGACCCCTGAGTCACTTAAATTTCTAAGCTTCTCACATTGACACAATCAACAGCTTCCTACAGTGGTAAGGGCATGTCCACACCTGAGGTGTACAGCTACTGAAATACTAAAACTTTTAGACTTCTCAAGGTGACACAATGTATCAAGCATTACAAAGGCATTACAAACCATTACAATGGTTTACAGAGACATTAAAAAAAAAAGGTTGAGGACTGAAGATGCATCTTCCAAGGGTGGGGCTGTATCCAAGCTAGGGTGTGGCCAAGCAGGAGTTGGGGGTTTGGAGAGGTGTCTCTGTTGGGAGAAGCAAAGGGCCCCCAAGGGCACCTCTGCTTGGCTGAGATTATATAGGGCTCCTTCAGCAAGCATGCGTTGTTATCTTCACACTTCAGGGTCTACCACAAGGCTTCACTGACTTCCCAGTTTCTTCATAGTTACTCCAATCCTTTAGAAAGGACGTGGAGTGGGATCATAGAAATAAACCTTTCTCTGTCACAGTGCTGCCAAAAGTACAGGGCTATCTGGCCCTGACCCAGACCCTAAAGGCATAACTCTGTGAAAGTGACTTCTCTCAGCTTATTCTCAACTCCAAATACTTAACAGTCATGCCTCAGGCCTTCTTCCTTTCTTCTTGTTCTCACAGGACACTAACCTTCTGCTCACTCTCACTTTATTGATGAAGAAACTGAGGCTAACGGAGGTGACAAAACTTGCCTATGTGTATTAAACTTAGGCAGCAGCTGAGCCAAAGCCTCTTGACTTGCCTTCCAGTGACTGGTTCGTGTTCCCTCCTGGCCTTTAGACTTTCAGAACTACTCTGGTGTGGGAGGACACACTTGGATGACCAACATTTCCTGCATGCTTGATTCCCAAACTACTGGAGCACTGTCAAGGTGTGGTCCAAGCCAGGACTTGTCCAGAAGGCTGGAGGAAAGTACTGAGGTGAGCATGGCTTAGGAGACCTGCAGGAATCCAGCAAGTTCTTGGGTCAGCACTGTGCTAAGCACTTGACCTGTTTGGTTGGCCGTGAGGTACAGAGTCTACCTGTTTTACAGATGAAGGAACTGAGGTTCCTGGAGAAGCGATCAATTACCTGAGAATGGGATTTACTAGTCTGTCACAAAGCCATACTGGAGGTAAGACATGCCTAGGGTATTGTGGGCCCCTCACAGAGAGGGTGAGGACACTTCCCTTCCGCAGAGCGACACACCATGAGCTGCTGCTACTGGGCTGTAAGTGAGCTACTGTGGAACCCACGGAACCACCCCTAAGGGTGCTGCTGACTTACTCTTAGGACATCAGGCTGATACCACTTTCTGAGGAACAGGTACAGTTGCTGCCTGGTGAGGGTGGGGTGGAGGACACTGCACCAATCTGGCCAAGCCCCAGAATCAATGTTCTGAGGTGCTTAAAAAGCACAGCTTGCTTGGGCCCTCCTCCAAGGTAGAGGTTTGTGCTGCTTTGGCAAGCTGCTCCTTAAGGCTCCTCAGTCCTGCCAAGTACAGGATTTCACACCAGCAGCTAACATTAGCCCAAGACCCTGTCACTCTTAACACCTGACAGAGCAGAGATACAGAACTATGTGGTGGCTGGAGGTCATGAGTAACAGCTTCCTTTTGAGAGCCCTGGGGTCTAGGTCTGCTTACAGCCCCTGACCCTTTATTTCCTCATTAGTGTAGAGGGCACGGCAAACCACATTACACCAAGTAGTCCCTCCCTTATCTGCCATCTACTTTCAGTGGTTTCATTTGCCTCTGATCAAGACCAACTATGGTCCAAAAATACTGAATGGAAAGTTCCAGGGATAAACAATTCGTAAGCTGTAAATAATGCATATTATATTTTGTTATTAGCTCTTTGTTAATCTCTTACTGCAATAATTTACAAATTATATTTTATCATAGATATATACATAGGGGTGTCTTTAGTAACTATGCCTACAATATAAGGGAGGAGAGCTTTTTTTGTAGGCAGAGTTTCAGGAGTTTCTGTCCGTGATCGGCGGGTTCCACGACAAAAACAGGACAGCAGAGGTGCGCCTGTTGGAGGTGCTCAGCCCAGCCCACAGCAGTCAGGAAACAGAGAGAAATGGGAGGAGCTGGGACAAGAACATGCCCTTTCAGGTCACAGCCCACCCCCAGGGAGGCCTCCAACCAGGCCTCACCTCCCACCAGCACACTCAGCTGTAATGAAATCATTATGAATCCACTGATGAATACAGTGCTTCCATGGACCAGCTGGCTTCTAAACACAGGAGAACTTTAGATGGAAACCATAATTTTTATATGTATATATATATACACACACACACAATTTGACATTATTCATAATTGTAGGCATCTGTGCAACATCTTGGAACATTTCTCCTAAGAATAAGGGAGACTACTATCATGAGGTATAATCCTGACACCAAAACTCTGGGGAGAATGATAGAAGCAGGAAGTCCTTAGTAATTGATAGTCATGGCGGCCCAGAGGGGTCTTGGACCTTAGCACTTTTACTTCCTTATAATGGTTCTTTCCCATCAACACAGAAGTAGTTTCAAGTAGCTACTAGACACCCTCAGGACCGTGTAATTGCAGAGTGCCACACCGGTCTGTCTTCATAAGCCTAAGGCCAATTCTGATTCCAGCCATCAGTAAGGCACAGGCATGGTTCCCATGCTCCAGACTGCTGGCCCCACTGCCTCTCCCAAGCCAGAAGCAGATCAGAAGACTTGGGCTGGAACTTCTCATCCATACTTTATGGTGTTAACTAATGGAACAAAAATTTGTGCATGGACTAAGTCCTTGACTCACACAGCCATTCCAAGTGCTGATTGTCAGGACCAAGACATGGCTTGAAAAACTGGTGAGGGAAAAGATTCCTGATGAAGTGCCATACATTGGACACCCACTATTACGTGACATGGGCTTTCCCCACAGTCTGACTGCTCACACTATCTTCAGGGTAGGCAGGAGTCAGAATTAGCTGGACAGGAACATCTTAGGCTTTACTTATTTTTTCCTTTGATTTAGTCTTTTTTTTCTTTTTGATGAGGGGTGCAGGGGGTGGAACCCTGGAGCTTGTACCTGTTAACCAAGTGCTCTACCACTAAGATATAACTCCAATCCTTCTTTTTCCTTTTTTTCCTCTTTTAAGATGAGGCTTTGACCTCTTTTATTGCCCAGAAAGATCTTGAAATTCTGGACCCAAGTGATCCCCCCCTCCCGCCACCAAGTACCTGGGACTACAGGTATGTGCCACTGTGCTTCACTCTTTGATTTTGAAGCAGCCAATAAATAAGCAAAGGAAATGATCTATATATGGGTACTTAGGCCCTTCGTGGACTGGGGGTAGAGAGAACAAAGCCATACCAGCAAACTGTCTGGGAACCAGCGCCATGCATGGGCCGTGCACAGGACAGACCCCAGCCCCTTCTGGTATGTGGGCTGGCAAACAAGTACCAATCCCCCACCACCGTAAGCAACAGCCTTATCTGGAGTAACACAGGCTGTGATGATAGCTATGGAGGTGAAATGCAATTGGAAGGCTGTGGTGCTTTGGTATTTCACTAACATTGCAGGTCTAAGGCCAGTGGTCTGATCACAGGTTCAGAGGATAGTGGTATGCAGTGTGACATCTAGGGGGGATCTCCTTCTGAGGGTGGTAGCCATTGATGATTCCCTATGGTCTTGTTTTGGAAGTCCTATACCCTTTCCATTATTTTGTTGGGCTGGGTTTTATTCTCTTTTGTTTATGTCAAATCTAGTGGCAGGAGCTGCTATTTCAAAGATAGCAAGATACATTATGGTAACAATTTTGGATTGACTATAGGCTTGTTTTGAAGTCCTTTATTGCATTCATTGTTTTGTTTTTACTGTTTCTATTCTGTATTGTTCTGCTTGATTTTTACTATGAGGTTATCTACAGCTATTTTGAAGACATCGAGAGGCATTATGGTTAACTATTGTTGATTTTGTAATTTTTTTTTTGATTTTGTAATGTTTTGAAGTCCTGTATCTTTTACACTGGCTTGTTTTGGTTTTATTGTTTTATCTTTTAAAGTAAAAAAAAAATTAAAAAGTACATGGGTAACCATGTGAATGGGTGTGGCCCCCTACTGCTTCCCTTGGGTCTCAAATGCCCATGAAATTGGTCATCTTGGCACCCTTGGTGGAATGGAGTCAGGTGGGGGAGAGTAGGACTGCTGGGTTTCCTGCCTCAGAGGCTCCAAGGAAAACCAACTCCACTGTAAATGACATTGGAAGTCTCTCCCCCTGGGCTGCATGGGCGAGTTTTGAGCCTTGCTTCCCTTGCTTTGCTGGGTTGACCTCCTTGTTTACATGAGCTCCTGGGCTAGAACTTAAGGCGTCACTATTCTCAACAGGTGCACACTTACTCAGAATGCCTTTTACACATCTATTATCTGGTGCTCCCCACTGCCTAAGATCAAATTCCACTTCCAAGCCTCTCTACAGTTACTCTCTAGTCTTGTTTCATAGAGGTACACTGGCTACCCCCCAGCCACACTGTGCAGCTCCCTTAAGCTTCAGGCTTCAGATCCAGCCTGCATTTGAAATCTGGTTCTCAGCTTATTGATTAGTGGAGTGACCTCGGGCAAATTCTCAAGCATTACTGTTTGAATACAAGGCTGAACTCTGTCTAAGATTAGGGAATGTGCTTTGGCAGGAAGAGGCCTGAGTTGGCCAACTTGAGAGAGCTTCTCCTGAATTCCTTTGCGCCTCAACATCTTTACTGACAAAACAGGCAAACTACTCTTTTTGTTGGACTGGAGAAGTGCTAGAAGGCACACTTCTGGCCAGGAGCATCTTGTAAGTTTTTCTTGTTTCATCCTTTGAGACAGTGTCTTGCAAAACTACTCACGGCGGCCTTGGCCTCCTGAGAGCTGGGATCACAGCTGGGACCTGATCTTTTGTGTATGCACGGTGCTGGCACTTGAACCCAGAGCCTTGTATATGCAAGGTAAGCACTCTACCACTGAGCTAGCCCTTTTTCTTCATCCTTTAACAAGCAAAGTCCTCCAGCCAAACGCTCGCCTTTCTTCTCTGAAGCCTTGTAGGGGTCCTGATCCCCTTTTGCTTCACAAGGGAATTCTTTGGTTCACTGAAGGCTGCACCCCTGCTACATCCCATGGGCGAGTTTCCACAGGAAGCCTGGGATTATCTCATGCTAGATGTACACAGGGTTCCCATTCTTACTTTCCCTGGATCAGTGCACTGGTTGGATCTCAGATAAACATCAAACATTTGTCAGTCACACCTCCCTCACACCTGAGGCTAGCCACACCCTGACAGACTGGAAATACCTGCAGAATGAAGTGTTGGCCAGCCTGCTTGATCTTCCTCAGGCTGAGGAATTGGAAAGGAGGAAAAGCCACTTCCAAAACACTTTGCTTCTCCGCCAAGGTTGAGAACATGCAGGGGGGAAGGGAGGAATAAGAACAGATGGGACCACCTGCTTCTCAGTCTGGCAGCGAAGCCAGGAAAGTATGCCAAAGCCCTTCTAGAAGACGCTGTTACCGAAAGAAGTGGGGGCCAGAGATGGGAACAGGGTAGGGAAAATTTTTAAGAAATCAGATGACCAAAGGATTCAAGTAACAAATATATTTCAATTGATTTCAGATAAAAACTACTGGGTGAAAGGAGAGGTGAGTGACCATTTCCGCCTCTAATCTGTTAGAGCCACATCCTGGAAACCCCCCAAGGAGCTATAGTAACCAGCTATTTTCACATCATCCACAGTATTAGAAAAAACAAGGTCTTATGTCACTTTAGGTTAAACGTGTGGTTGGCAACCAAATCCAGTCTGTTACATTCCATATTTGTTCTTTAGCTCTTCCACTTTGTCGACGTAAGCTTTCATGGCACTCTCCTTGGTAGTCCCTAGAAGGGATCAACAGGATTATTGTAGCATGGTAGGAAAGCAGATGGCTTTAGGGTTCTAGTGATCCCCACTTTAACTTTCTGATTCAGTTTCTCTGCCGTAAAGTGAGAGTACACTTACATCTTGGAGTCCTCTTGAGGCCTGAGACTGAAAGCACCCAAGGAACTTTCTGCCCCATAAAGCACATCACGCATGGTGCGGCTGGCCTGAGGCTGATCCTGTGTGTGTGGAAGCTGTCAGCATGAGCCTCAGCCTTCTGGACAGCCAGGCAACTGTTGCTGCGGTAACTTTACTGGTCCTGCTGATTGCATGGTTGGCACTGGCTTTTCATGATTTCTGTGTTGTGCTTTTATCTCTCAGAGCTGCTAAGCTTACAGTGAAAAAGCAGCCAGCCACTTTCTTCTCCCCAGAGAGAAGCTGTAAGAGGTTCCAGGTTCTGAATAAAAACAGCTGGTTCTTAAGAGTAATGAGACAAATCTTTGTCTCCTTGCTGCAGCACAAAGGACACCGAAGAAATCCTCAGTGACAGTCACACCCTGTTTCCTGGATTCTCCAGTGAAGACTGGCCCTCAGGGGCTTGTGCTGAAGCACTCTGGGCCTGAGAATGGTGTGGAAGTGCCTAATGAAAAAAGCCAATCAGACAGGCATTGCCCCACTGCAAATCCTAGGACTATATTTATTGTATCGTGCCCTTTCTGAATTCATGGGTTTCTCATTTGTAAGAGACAGAGAGCTTATTCAGCAATGAGCTAGAGGACACAAAAGCTGCCAGGAGCCTGGTGCCAACTTTGGGTCTTGCTGCCATGGGGGCATGTGATTTAGTAGGAGCCTGGATATTTCTTGACTATTGGTGTTCAGCAAATAATAGCTCCATTCATAGAGCCTACAAGTGCTGGCCATGCATTACCTCATCCCCTTTTTCATGTGTCTTTCTGGCTAGATGGGAACTGAAGAGGGCCATGGCAGCTAAGGGGTTACTGCCTGGCCTTGTGGGGGAGAAGGAGGTGTGGATAGGAAATCACCCATATTCTGAAAATGTCCAAAGCCTGTGCCAGTATTACCTCCTGGCATGTTTCTCAGTAGCCAGGCCCTCTAGCCCCTCCTCTCCAATGATGCCCCTGTGCAGAGATATACTTTAGGGAGATAGTAGGTGGCTCAGTTTTCCTGACTCTGGCACAAGTCAGGGTGGTTTCCAGTGTGTGTCTCCCACATGGTTTCCTTCCCTGACCCCTCACACTCCATGATGAAAAGTCTTTCACCACTGGGCTTCACAAAGGAGGGGACTGACTGGGACAGTTACCTTTCAGCTGATTCCAGGCATCCCACTTGGCTTTGCCTTTTAGGTCCAACATTCCAGGCCGCTCTTAAGCAAGGAAAAAAAGATATTAGATTTGCTTCCAGTTTTCAGCTTTCTTTCCATGAAAGCCATTCTTCATTACATGGATTTCTTCTAGGCCTGTAATGTAGTTAAACAGGTCTAACACAGTAAGTTCTGCCTTTAAAAACCTAGATACAAAGAAATCCAAACTTAAAATCTAGAGAAAATAGGAGGACTCTTCTTAGTGCAAGACAGTTTTTAAATTGCAAGTTAAGTATCTCCAGAATGTCTGCTTTTAATAGCTGCACCATTTTTAAAAAAATCCATTCACATGGATCAAGGTTCAAAAGCTACAAAGGCAAAAGGTAATATATTAGTACCTCAATTTACAAACTTAAACTTTTCCACAATTCTGCTCATAAACTGAATTGGATAAGAACTGAATCAAATAAGGTCAACACTGAACCTAAATACTGAATTGATTGGTCCACTGTGATTTGTGATCAGAATCATGGCAAGAATTAAGCTCATAAAGAGTCTGGGGAAATAGCTCAGCAGTCCAAGTGCCTGCATGGCAAGTGCTAGTGCAAAGTCATGAGTCTGATCCCCAGTACCAAAAAAAAAAAAAAAAAAGCTTGTGAACCGAGGTACCACTGTACCATCAAGCTCTCCTCCTCCTCTGCTCTCTGCCACCCACCTACTGCATTTTTATTATCAGTCTTCTGGGTGTCCTTGCCTGTGATCTATTTATCCATATCCCGGCCCCATTTTTCTCCCACATTGTTCATTATGGGAGCAGTTTTTGTTTGGTTGTTTGGCTTTTTAACTGAGGGCAAAGTTTTTTAAAGTTCTACCCTGATTTTATGCTGCCAGGCCTATAATCATGTGCAGCATGGAAACACTGCCCCTTCCCTACCCTGCTGACCTACTTCACTGACAAGGGGAGCAGCCAACAGCACTGCGACCGGGAAAACATCAAGCAACCCCAAGTGCCTTCTGTGCAATATCTGAAATAGACCGTACCTGTGGTCACCATCAGAATCCTGGCACTGTACTTCCTGCCAGCCCTTTCTGCCACCATGGGAATGATATTTGCAACAACTAATGTAGAACCCACTTACCACGAAGCCCCTGTGGTTAGAGATTACATTTTTCAGTTAAAATGTATACAGCCACATGTGGTTAGTGGCTATCTGTACTAAACAGTAAAGCCCTACAGAAAGCCAGTACTTTCCTGATGAGGTGTTAATAAGCCAGGCTACCTACACTCCTATGAATGCAATTTTCCTTGGCTGGGACACAGTTCAGGCTCTGTGAAGGTACTATTTGGCAAAAAGGCATTCTAGCCCTTCTGGTCACCTCAACTTCTCCTGCTGGAAGGATGGTTTATCAACTCACCATAAAACTCATTCTTGCCATAAGCCATCCTTAACTAAACTTTTGATGGGAAACAGTGTTTGATTTGGCACTGTCCATGATCCTCAGCTCGGGGCAATGTCTCCTGCTACAACTAGACAGCCGCCAGTCTAGCTATTCCATCATCCACCTCAGATCCAGTGAAACTGGGACCCTTGCTCACTTCTCTCCTGAACAGAGAAGGGGAAGTGGGAGGTACTTCCTTCTAATCTGCCATGAATGCCAACTTTCATGTCCTGGCAGGAAATGTGTTGTGCTGTTGCATCTGTATACTACCATATCTTAAGGATTTAGAGACAGAAGGAAAACTGCTGAAGGCTAGAAACACAGTATTATAGAATATGGTAGTCCACAGCCTAGTTTCAAAATCTACACCGAGTTTTGGGTAGGGAACTAACAGTCATCAGGAAGGTACAGACTCTGACTAGCAAAAACACTGTGATACGCTACAGGATGCCAGGTGCTTTTCTACTCCTCTGTTAGGCTTGACCAGGCTCCCAGTGGCCCCAAGTGTGAAGCTGCCCCATCTGGGGCAGTAGCAATAGCACTCAGCAAGATCACCATTGAGCTGAGAGCCTCAGGCAGGTCTACCAGGGCCTCAACTTCTTCCCCAGCAAAGGGAGCTGCTGTTGATAATACCACAGTATTATCAACTCTTGAGTCACTGAGAATCCAGGAAGATGAGCTTTGCAGAAAGTCTCCCAAGCTTAAACCCCAGGAACCCCATGGACTGTGACCATGTCCTGGCTGAAGAGCAGAGCCTCGTGCAGCTTGAAAGTGCAGTTCCCACAGAATTCCAGTGAAGGTTGCTGAGCCAAAACGGCCGGCGTCTGCTTTGATGAGCAGTTCAGCATACCTGTATTTATGTCGCCCACGGTGGCTTGTTTGTAGTGGCTGTAAATGAACAACATCTCTTGGTCTGTTGGCTTCGTCTTGAGGTGCTTAACCTCCTCAGCAGCCTTCTCAAACTCAGCCTACGTGGAAAGCGGGGAGAGAAATGAGGGACATCTCTAAGTGGAAGAGGACAGGAGTCCTGGTTTTGCCTACCCAGTGATAGGATGGAGGCAAGCCAGGAGAAGCAGCTCCCTCAAGCATCTCTCCTTCCTTCAAGGGCAGCTAGATTCTGTAAAACAGGAGGGAAAGCACAGCAGTTCCACTCATAAGGTCCCCAACTACTCTGGCACTCCCACGACAGCGGCTGGAAATAAAGTGAAAGGGGCAGGCCAAGGCTTGGCTCCAGTGGATGTACACAGCATGAAAGACCAGCATGGCCAACGTTCACCACCGGGCCAGACAGGCATCGCTGGGGCACCAGTCATGGACACGGGTGCACAGCCATGTCCGAAAGAGCTGAAAAGGGTCAGCGCACAAATGCAGGGGTGTAGGCTACAGGAACCTCCTGGTCGTCCCTCTCCCCTAGGGCCCCGGAGTTCAGTGGTGACCTCTGCCCCAGTGCCCATTGGGCAGAGGCAGGCGGGAGGAGCCAGAGGTCATTCTCTAATTGCTAGGCCCAGACAAGGGGTCTACCTTGGAAGGCAGACAAAAAGGGCTCTGGGTCACCTCCCCCGGGCCACGATTCTTCTCTCTCAGCAATCCAGGCACTCTGCTCTTACTTCCGCTGACCTCCAAACTCCCAGTCTCAGCTTACTTAGGTCCCTTCTTCGCCACCTACTTTACCATCCTTCCCGATGTGGGACTCTGTCCTTGTTCCTCCAACTCGTTTACCCTCCAGTCGTCCCCTTTCTATCCAGGACCCTTGCCTCCCACCGGTATTCCTGTCTCATCGTGAAGCCCACCCTACGGGCAACTTTCCAGCAGTTGGTGGGTTGGTAGCTGATTTTGAAAATTTCCAATCGGAAAGTTCCGCTCAGAAGGCTCTGAGCAAAGCATCAGGGCTGGGCACGGGTCCAGGAGCAGCTGCGGGGCACCAAAGCGACAGTCGGAGGGTCCCTACCCTGGCCTCCCTCCCCGCTGCACTTTCGCAGCTTCGCTAGGCACGCGCTGTACCTGAGACATGCCGGCTGGGTTACAGGACTTCCGCAGACAGCGCGTGGGAGACAAGGTACAGAAAGCCAGGGCGTAGGAGCGTCCGGGCAAGCGCCCTTAAATGCACAGCCCTTGCGGTCCAACCTTGCTCGGGCGAGCGGCAGCAACGAATCAGAAGTCAGTACTATATTGAGGGGCGTACCCAGCTCTGGCAGCCGCGCCAGCACAGTCCAAACCCAGGAAAGCCTTAGTGCGCACGCGTCGGGTGGTGCCGCGGGGGAAGCCGGGAGGAGGTAGGGCGCGCGGGGTTGGGCGAG
Organism: Dolichotis patagonum; assembly: GCA_004027295.1. Taxonomy (NCBI): domain Eukaryota; kingdom Metazoa; phylum Chordata; class Mammalia; order Rodentia; family Caviidae; genus Dolichotis; species Dolichotis patagonum. The sequence goes on along the minus strand of PVJX010028661.1, from coordinate 11,999 downwards.
CTTGGCGGTGCGGGTTGGAGGTTTGCAGTTAGGTCGGGTTCAGACCTGGGCTGCTGAGGAGGGCAGCACCTGGAGTAAAGGGGAGAGGCCTGAGGCCGAAAAACAGGCGTTTGTTTTATACTCCTGTGTCTCTTTCCCTTCGTGAAGAGGCCGGAAGTTGCATAAGTAGCCTTTCAGATCTGGGGATGGCGAGTGGGACCGGCTGGCCGCCGTCAGGCTGGGAAAGGGAGCTCCAGGAGTGGACCCTGCGGAGAGGCTCGGTGGAGCAGCCGCACCTTTTTGAACTAAAAAGCTAAAAAGCGCATTCTTTGACCTGCTGATATGCCTTGAGCTTTCAGTGCTGTACTCTTAACATGTGCGTGTTTGTGGTGAAGCGCTCATCAAACGTGTTAAGAGGTAGGGGCAGCTTATGTTCACTTAAAACTTGGATGCGAACAGGTGCAAGCCTTTATCTAGGGATTGACTTTTTAAAATAAAATATTTACCTATTTTTATTTTAAAAAGGAAAACAAAAGGGTAGAAATGATACAGAATTTCAAAAAGTAGAGAATTAACACTAGTTAATATATTGCACATTGTTATCTCAGAACTAGTTGTTCAGGTTACCAAATCTAGATACAAAAGTGATCAAACAATGACAGCACAAACTTCTTTTGACAAACTAAGAGATTAGTATAGTTGTCTAGCTAGCGTACATATACATACATAAATTTATGTATGTTAACCAACATACATACAATCTTTTCCTTCTTTTTTTCCTTTTCTAGTCTCAAGAGTGTTTGATAGAGTTTTTGGGATCATCTATGTAGAGTACATTGTCTGCAAAGAGTCATAATTTAACTACTACTTCTCCCATCCTTATTCATTTGATTTCTCTCTTGTCTAATTGCCCTGGATAATGATTCCAGAACTATATTGAATAGGAGTGGTGATACGGATATCCTTGTCTTGTTCCTGATTTTAGAGCAAAAGATTTGAGTTTTTGTCCATTTAGTATAATGTTAACTGTTGGTTTGTCATAGATGGCTTTTATCAGACTGAGATAGATACTATCTATTCCAAGTTTCTGTAGGGTTTTTATCATGAACAAGTGTTGAACTTTATTTTATTTTATTTTTTGTCTTTTTGAGACAGAGTCTCACTACGTAGTTCAGGCTGGCCTTGAGCTCACTTTGTAGGCTAGGCTGGTCTCGAACTCACAACGATCCTCCTACCTCAGCCTCCCAAGTGCTGGGATTACAGGCATGAGCCACCATGCCCGGCTCAAGTGTTGAACTTTATCAAAAGCTTTTTCTGCATCTATTGAGATGATCATATGATTTTCCTGTTTGGCTCTGTTGTGATGTATTACGTTTATTGATTTGTGTATGTTAAACCATCTCTGCATTCCTGGGATAAATCCCACTTGGTCGTGATGTATAATCTTTTTGATGATTTGCTGCATTCTATTTGCCAGTATTTTATTTAGAACTTTTGCGTCGATGTCCATTAGGAGATTGGCCTATAGTTCTCCTTTTGGGTTGGGTCTTTCTCTGGTTTTGGTATCAGAGTAATACTTGCCTCCAGGAATGAGTTGGAAAGAATTGCTTTCAATGTCATTGAAAAGTTTGAGGAGTATTGGCATTAAATCTTCTCTAAATTTCTTATAGAATTCAACCATAAATCCATTAGGACCTGGGCTTTTCTTTGTTGGTAATTTTTAAATCACATTTTCAATTTCAGTAGCTGATATTGGGTTATTCAAATTGCTGTATCTTCTTGATTCAGCTTTGGTAATTCATATGTTTCTAGAAGTCTGTCCATTTCCTCTATGTTTTCCACCTTATATGAGTAAAGATTTTCAAAGTAGGTATTCATGATCTTCTAAATTTCCATGGGCTCTATAGTAATTTCCCCCTTTTCATTACTTATTGCATGAATTTGAGTTTTTTTCCCTTTTTCTTGGTAAGGTTGGCTAGAGGTTTATCAATTTTGTTTATTCTCTGAAAGAACCAGCTCTTTGATTCATTAGTTTTTTTGTATTGTTTTCTTAGTCTCAATTGCATTAATTTCTGCTCTGATCTTTATAGCTTCCTTTCTTCTATGAGCTTTGGGCTTGACTTGCTCTTCTTTTTCTAGAAGCTGGAGGTGTAACATTATGTGTTTGTTCTGTTTTCCTGATGTGACAATTCATTGCTATATAGTTCCCTCTTATGACTGCTTTCATTGCATCCCGCAGATTTTGGTTATAAAATATTTATTGAACTCCTGTGGCTGACTTGCACTGTTCAGCACCTTGAGGGTACAGCAGTGGACCTAACAACTGCAATCATTGAACTTACCATGGAATAATAGCTAATACAGTTAGAGAGTGTTTTTAGGAGCTGACAGCTGGAAGTTCTGAATAGGGAGGAGGTATTTGAGGAAGTTGTGCCAGGAAAGGAGGGAGCATTCAAGCAGAGAGAGGTGGGAGAAAGTGCCAATAGGGAATGGGGGAGGCCATGGAAAAACATGAGGCTGGAGCATTAAGGGCGGCGGTAAGGAGCAGTGCATGTGATGCAGAGGTTGGCCATTCTGGGAACTTGGACTTTTATACTCATTGAGATGGGAAGTATTCAGAGGTTTTTGAGGAAAGATGATGAGATGGGGTGAATGTCTTTTGCCAGGCTGTTACAGAGGCTGATTTTTAAGGATGGGGGAACAGCATGGGTATATGGAAGAAGAGTTGGAGGGCTGATGGGCAGGGAGCTAAAGGTAGAATTTTCTGGCAGTGGTTGGTTACAGAGGAGTAGGTGAAGGGAAAGAATTGATAGAAAATTGCCCCCAGATTATTTTTTTAAAATGATGTCTTTAGAATTCCTATTTGTGACAAGAGGCCTGTACTACACAAATCTCCACCATTTTTGACACCCTCGCCCCGCCCCCTTTTTTACAGTTGTAGACATTTAGAAATGAAGGCAGTGGCAACTATCAGATGTCAGTTAACCAACTTAATGTAGGTCGGCCTTTATGAAATGTTTGGAAAGAAGTGGAACTTTAATTGTACGGAACAAATCTAGAGTCATCAATTTGAATAATTTTTTTAAGCAGGCAAAACTAAATTAACAAAAATCTAGGAGTTATATTTGGGAAAATTGCATTTGATGTGTAAGATATGTAGGTTTCCATGTAATCCTAGGTAGGATTACAGGAGGCAGAAGTATCACAATTTTGAGGCTGGACTGGGCAATTTAGACCCTGACTCAAAAAAACCAACCAAACAAACAAAAACCAAACTGGAGATATAGCTCAATGGTAGCGTGCCTTGGGTTTAATCCCCAGTACTAGAAAAGGAAAAAACAAAATCAAAGACCAGGTTTCTTCTGCATCAGTAATTAAGAGCTGTTTTTAACTTTTGGGGGCAGATCAATACCTATCTCAGATTTGAAAATGTTAGATACTTTTGATAATGTAATTTTCCTCATCATTTGTCAAAGATTAGTTGGTGTGGCTGAGTTTTTACTGGAGCTAAACCTTGTAGAAAATAAAGGTGGTAGGAGTTTTGACTTGAGCTGGGTACAATTTCCAGTTCAGATAGTGTCAACTTATTGATTGCTTGTTCAGAATACACTTCCCTTTCCCTAAGAGGATTTTCCCATGTGGTTTTGTACCCAGATGAATCTGCAGAAATTGTTTAAAAGAGAAGTATGGCATAAGGATCGTGGATTCCAGGTAGCAGAGTGTTAAGTGGTCTTGACCAGGAGAAGAAAGAAGAGTTTTCCTTGTAGTGTGGGTCCAACCTGGGTCGAATTTCAAAATAATTGAAGGTGTGCTTTTTTTTTTTTTTTTTAAGTATACTTTTCTGCTTGTTTTCCTCACTTCTCATTGATCTCCAGCTATGGAAATGTCACCTTAAAGCCCTCTCCTTGGCTCTTCTACTCTGGGAATTTGGAATAGCCTTTAGGTTTTAACGTAGAGATGATAACAAGCTGCCATCTGGGTTCTCCCTGTCTCCCTCCTCCTTCTGCTTTCTCTCCATTTCTCCCTGCTCTTCTACTCTCCCATTCTCCCTTCTTTTCTCCTTCCTTTTTAAACTCAGGACTTTAACTCATGCTCAGCAGGTGTTCTAACACTAAGTTATACCCCTCGCCTTTTTTATTTGTTTTAATTTATTGTTTTTATTTATCAAATACCTATGACCTACAGACACGGTTATTGGTGTGAGAAGTTGTTTTTTGGGGAGGAATTCTATTCAGTGAGACAAAGGAATTGTTATCTATTAATGACTTTGAGTCCCTTGCTTAGCATTAAATGGCTCATAAACATTGGAGAAAATATTGCTTTAGAAAACAGTATTTTTTTTACATGAACCTCCAGCCCTTTTTAAAATCTTATTTTGAGATGTTCTGGCTAAGTTGCGCAGGCTAGTCTTTTTTTTTTTTAAAGGGGGGCTTAGGCTAGTCTTAACACTTGAAATTTTCCTGCCTCAGCCTAAACACCAGCAGAGATTACAGGTGTGTGCCTGCATGCCTGGGTTGAGATTTTTATTTTATATTTCTGCAGGACTGGAAGGGATCATTATTGTTTATGATCCTGATAAACTGCAAGATCGTCAGCTCTGTGCATGTCTTCATGAGCAATAGCACATGTAATTATCTCATTTACAATTGTTTTAATTTATATTCTCTGACCTTTCTCTTTTCCCTAAGCCAGGCAGGATAGACATCACTGTGTATCGGTCAGTGCTTTATCTCTAGGTTCCTGGTGCTTAGGGATTCAACAGATCCTGTTGAAAGAATAAAGTGCTTTCGTCCAGTTCCTTCTTATTAGCTGTGAATACTGAAACCAATTAAATCTATTAGAACAGAATGCGAGACTGTGGACTTGAATAAAGCAGATAACTGGTGCAGAGCACACTAATCTCTTTCTACCCTCCTAGCTTTGGAAGCAGGGGGCCTGGAGGAGAAATGGAAGATGGGGAACCTGACCAGCCAGCTTTTCAGCCACATCAACGCAGCCAGTCAAAGGAGAGGCCATTGTCATTGTTGCAGATTGTCCTAGCATCCATGGGATACTGTTTTGACTGTCCGCAGGCTTCACTTGTTGGCTTTCAGCTTAAAGCCAGATTGGCAAGATACATTAACAGGTGGAGGGTGAAAACAGTTCTTGCCCAGCTTGTGTGAATAGTAGTTTAATATTAAGTTTCAGGGTATAAACTAAACCTCTAATTTCTAAAAGTAACCTAATCATTAAGAAATGAACTATGGTTACAGGAGAACGTTCCTGGAAGGCAAAGCCATTCACAAATGATGAATTAAATTCATTCTGTATTGGTTTTCTGGTTTTTTTGGAATGTGACTGCCATAGCAGGACTCCAGCAAAGTTAAGAGAAGGCTAGTATGCTTTAAAGGCAAAGAGGCATTTGGAAAATGCTTCTGGGCTAGGAATGGGAAGAGATGCTAGAGTCATGGGTTCTGTGGAGGTTGAGGGAGGTTAGAACTGAGCGGGTGAGGTGAGAGGGCAGCACTGCTTTCCTTATAACCAGCAAGAGGAGGTGTGGCAACTGGAGGTGTTAGCAAGCCCTCTTCTTTGCTGTTCTTCCTTGAGGTGTAGAGGAATTGCAGCAGGGTAGTTGTAAGAGAAGAATGTGTTTGTGGTGTGTCCTTATGCATCGTGTTCCCCTTTTCTCATCTTTCTACCTAAGCAATGTGACCGAGAGTAGGGGAGAAGTAGATTGTTCATCCACTGGTCAGATCATGCCTATACTCTGTTTAGAAATATTCAGTCATTGGCAGGAATAAAGACACTGTGTGAAATATCTTGAGTTCACACTAGTTCTGTTGATGGTTCATATCCAGATGTCCCCCCAAAACCTCATGCCCTCATAGCTGGGGCCTTTGGGAGGTGATTGGATCATGGGCATGTGATACTTATCACTGGGTTAGGTCACTGATGAGTTAATGGCTGTCTTAGTTACTTTTCACTTATCACTGAGACAAAATACCTGATGCCCAAAGTTGGGAAAGGAAGGTTTATTTCTTACAGTTTTTGGAGGTTTCAGTCCACACTCGGCTGGCTCCAAGGCAGGGTGGCATGGCGGGGCCGCAATTCATGGCAGCTGCAAACAGCAAGGCAGAAACCGGCATGAGAGAGAGACACACACCTTCTTCCTGCCATTACACCACACCCCAGCTCCACCCCTTAGGAGGGTGTAGCACTGATGCCATCAATCCAAGCACTAGACAATGAACCAGTCACAAATGTACAATGCAAATACATGAGGCCTGGGGGCCACTGACAAACCATGACAATGGCAAAATGTGTTGTTGAGAGGAAAAACCTGGTAGGAGGAGGTGGGTCAATGGGAGTGTGGCCTGGAAAGGTCTGTCTTCATCTTGATCTCTCTCTGCCTCCTGGGGTTAATTCCATGAGCAACCCACTTCTGTGCCCCTTTGCCATGCCTTACTGCTTCAGAGCCAGCTGATTATGGACTGACGTCTCTACAAAGTAGGAGCCAAAATAATTTAACTTGCAGATATTGGATATTATGTTGGGCTGACAAGAAAGAACTATAAGACAAATTCTTATTCATCATTGGAAACATATATTCTCTTCCAAATCTACCTTGTCATCTATGTTTGTGTATTTCTGTAGTGCCTAGTTGGTATGACAAATGCTTGGTAAATGCTTCCAGACTAAGCTCTTTATCACTTGTAAACAAAAAATTAAAAATACTAAAATCTGGTAGCAGGTGGTTTGGTTGATAATTCTTTGGGAGGATAATTCCAGTTAACAATTATTTTGAGATAATTTCTTTTTTAACAAAACTTATTTTGCATGGACTATGGATTCAAATGTCGTTATAGTATGTAGAAACCCCATGTACCCATCATCTAGTTCCTCCTATTGGTAACTTCTGTGTGTATTTCCTAAACGTCTATATGTAGTAAGTAGTGGTATTGGGAGGTGGAACCTAGTGAGAGGTCCTTAGGTCATTAGGAGCATGCTCTTGATGACTGTGGGACTCCAGTCTCTCAACTTTTCTGCTTCCTGTCTTGCGATACAACCATTAGCTCCAACGTGATGTTATTACGTGCTGTCCTTGGCAGATGCCAAAACCATCAGTCCAATTCTGGACTTAAATAACCAGCATTGTGAGCCAGAATAAACGTCTCTTTATTTTATTAGCCTTTGTTAGATATTTTGTGATAGTAGCGTAAAACTGATTACTAGCGCAAAACTGTGTACATGTAATACAACCATGTAATACATTGATACACTTCAATAAGGTAATAGAAGATTTCGAGCATCCCTTGATGCTCTGTTATAGCCATAACCACTTCTCTCCTACCTCTCCCCCCAACTTAGTCCTCATGTCAAGAATACTACTTAAATGAAATCATGCAGTATGTAACTCAGTAGTTCTCTGGAGATTCATCTAGGCTGTTAAGTATTAATAGTTCCTTTTTATTGCTGAGTAGTGGCACATCATCTTGATTTACTGTTTGTTTATTCCCTCACTGAGGACATTGAGATTTTTTCTACTTGAGACTACTATGAATAAAGCCATCACTAATCAATTATGAATAGAACTTTATTTGAACATACTTTTTTTTTTTTTGGAATAAGTGGTCAGTTCTGGACCATATTGTAATTCCATGTTTAGTTTTGTAACAAACTGCTATATTATTTTCCAGTGTAGGTGCACCATTTTACAATCCTACTAGCAATGGATGAGATTTCTCCACATCCTTACAATCATTTGGTACTGCCACTATTTTTTTATTTTAGCCATTTGTAGAGGTAAAAGAGAAACTGCTCAGAGCATGGTCGCAGTTAAGTGGAGAGAAGGAAGAGAGCAAACCTTTAGGTTCATGCCCATGGTGACACATGCACCTTTTCTAATCAAGTCTTCCCACTTCCTAACAGCAAGTCAGTTGTAATGCCCTATGATCTAATCACCTTCCAAAGGATCTGCCTGTTATCAAATGAGGTTTTAGGGGAATATCTAGATATAAGCCATAACAAACAGATACCTGGTTTTCTCTTTCTTTTGATTAATGTTTTCATGAAGTATCTTTTTTTCATCCTTTACCTTCAGCCTGTCTGCATTGTTATGTACAGTGGAACCATGTCTTTAAACCTACTCTGTAAATAACTTTCAGTTATTGTATTTAGATTACTTAGATTTAATGTAATTATTAACATATTAAGATAATTTTATATTTTATTCCTTCTGTTTTCCATTTCTGTTTTCTTCCTCATGCCTTATTGATTACTTCACCATATTTTAATATGCCTTTTTGATTGATCTGTAGTTCTTCCGTGTTTTAACTCTCTGTATAGCTTTTTTAGTGGTTACTCTTGATAGTATATATTCTGTTACAATCTCCTAGTGTTATGATTTATATGTAACTGTCCTCCTAAAGCCTCATGTAGTCATATGGGGCTTTGGGGAGGTGACAGTTAACAATTATTTTGAGATAATTTCATTTTTAACAAAACTTATTTTTCATGGACTATGGATTCAAATGTCGTTATCTTATTTCATCCTGGATTTCTTCCATAACCCATTGTTTATTTAATAGTGTATTGTTTAGTTTTCATGTATTTGCATAATTTCTATATTTTCTTTTGTTGTTTATTTCATTTTATTGTGCAATGATCTGATAATATGCGTGCTATAATTTCAGTTCTTTTACGTTTACTTAAGCTTGCATATATCATGGGTATATGATAGTCAACAGTGGACTAGTCCCCTGATGAGTTTGTAGCTGAATATGACTTAGGACGTAAAGCCTGGTTGGAGGAGGTGGGCCACCAGTGGTGTGGCCTTGAAGGGTGTATCTCCCTCCCACCTTTAATATTCTTGCTTTACTGCCATACCATAAGCAGGCCTCATTTATCATGTCTGTATACCACTGCTGCCCTGCTTGGAGTCAGCTGACTATGGACCGAAACCTCTATAAAGTGAGAGCCAAAGTAAACCTTTCCTCCTTTAACTTATGGTTGTTGGGTATTGGTCTCATCCATGAGAAAGTAACTAAGACAGACTATGGTACCAAACATGTGGGGTTGTTGCTGTGCCAATACCTGGCCATGCAGTTCAGAAGTCTTTTGAACTGGCTTGTGGGAGGAGTTTGGAAAGGTTTGGAGATGCCTGCTGGAGAAGCAGCTCTTGAATGCCATGACCTGAGCCTGATAGGAGATTCTGATCAGAGTTCAGAAGACCAGAATGTTGATAGAAATGCAGACATTAAAGCTCGGGCATAAGAGGTTGGACTCTAGGCCATGTGTGTTACACTGCGGCAGAAAGTTTGTCTATATTTTGCTCATGTCCTGAGACTTTGGGGGAGAATGAGGTTAAAGGTGGGGGATTAATTAATCTGATGGAGGAAATTTCAAGGCAGGCAAATGTTCATTCTGTGGCATGAGTATTATGGGGGCTTTTAGCTGGCACTGCATTGAGAATCAAGAGCAAATGGCCCAAGTCAGTGATTTTAAAAGTTTTGAGTATGGCCAGAAAGTAAGATCCAATGAAGTTGAGACCAGCTAAGAGTTTGCCTTAATCTCAGGGGAAACTTTGGATTTCTCAGCAATGATTTTAATGATTGGTTACATTCGTTTGCTAGTATCTTGTTGAGGATTTTTCTATCTATATTCAATAAAGAGATTGATCTGTTTTCTCTCTCTTTTCGGGGGAGTTGAATCTTTGTCTGGTTTTGGAATCAGGTTAATGGTACCTTCTATGGATGACTTTGGGACTGCTCCTTTTAAGTTCATTAAAGAGCCTGAGAAGTGTGTTAGATCTTCTCTGAAGTTTTTTGTAGAATTCAGCAGTGAATCCATCCAGAACTGGTAATATCTTAGTTGCTAGATTTTCATTATGGTTTCAATGTCAGTACCTGTTATTGGATTATTCAGAGTTTTAAAATCTAGTTGTTTCAGTTTTGGTAGTTAATACATATCTAGGAACCTATTTCTTCTGAATTCTCCAATTTACTGGCGTACAGATTTACAAAGTAGTTGTTAATAATCATTTTGATTTTAGCAGTGTTTATTGTGATTTCATCTTTTTCATTTCTTAATTGCATTGATTTTGGTCTTTTTGCTCCGTTTTTGATGAGTGGATAAGGATTTGTCTTTTTTTAAAATTTTGAACCAACTCTTTGATTCATTGATTGTATTGTTTTCTTGATCTCAATTTTGTTGGCTCTGCTTTGATCTTTAAAATGTCATTTCTTGTACTTGCTTTGGATTTGGACTGTTGTTGTCTTTTTGGGACCTTGTGATACATTGTTAGATTATTTATTTGGGGCTTGCTCAGTTTTCATTAAGTGAACATTACCAGCTATACACTTTCTGCTTTCATTGTATCCTATAAGATCTGGTGTTACTGGCATTATCATTGAGTTCTACAAACTATCTTATTTCATCCTGGATTTCTTCCATAACCCTTTGTTTATTTAATAGTGTATTGTTTAGTTTTCATGTATTTGCATAATTTCTATATTTTCTTTTGTTGTTTATTTCATTATATTGTGCAATGATCTGATAATATGCATGCTATAATTTCAGTTCTTTTACATTTACTTAAGCTTGCATTATTTGGTAGTTTTAGTCCATTTTAGAGAAAATTCCATGGGCTTCTGAGAACAATGTATATTCTGTTATTCATTGGAGCTCTCTGTAGATACCTATTAAGTCCATTTTCTTTTCTTTTTTTTTAAATTTTATTTAAAGAGAAAAAAAAACAAATAGAATAAAGGGTAGCAACAATACAGAATTCCAAGGAAAAAGGGAAAAGAACCAAAAAAAAAAAAAACCACTAAGAAATCATTACTTGACAAATTACATACTGACTTCTTGGAAATAGTTGTTCAAATTACATAATTAAAACATGCAAAGTATACATTCAAACAGTGATGCTGTTAACAGTTCTTCTGCATGATCTGACAAAAACAGCAATATGGTCATCCATCTTACACACTCAACCATACATGCAATTATATGGGTAAAATTAAACACATGCAATTATATGGGTAAAATTAAACACAACAAAAAGGGTAAAATTAAACACAACAAAACAGAACAAAGCGGATCACAAGACAGCAAAGTAAGAGACATAAATTCCAAAACTAGACAATTGGAGATATTCACTTTCTATCATATTGACACTTGTTTTCTTCCTAATAGTTGTCCATATTGTCACATACAGGGAGCTCACATGAAACAACATAGTATGGAACTGATCTGAGCAGAATGAGGAGGGCGTTTCAGGTCTTCAAGACCAGACAATAGGGAAGCCAAGAATGGCTGTCATAGTGTCATTCTCTTCAAAACAGCTGTCCATACCTTCATGTGTGTTGAACTTGAACAAAACAAAACAAGCTAAAATCACTTTGAACAAAGAATGATAGCATCGCTGGATTTCACATCATGACATTATGGAGTCAGCACTGGGTAGTGTAGTGTCTCTTTTTCTTCAAAATAGTTGTTCATTTCAACATGCATTATATAGTTGGTTCTTGTAAACTGTTTATAAGTTCTACACATGCATGAGTTTCTACATGTATATCTATCCTTTATGCATTAGAGGGAAAAACAAAACAAAGCAACACAAAACAAAACAATTCCTAGGAAAGCATGAAGCAAAAAGTTATATAAAACCACAATACAAGGTGATCTACAATGGTTACCATGATGTCTCAGCAGTATATAACAACATTAATAAAAACAAAGCATTGGAGATATTATAAGACTTCAAAAGCAGGCAATAATCAAACCAGAGTGGGTATCTTAGTGAATCTTGTCATCTTCACTGTAGTTGCCTATACTCTTAGACTTGATGCTATCAATCGTAACATATTTGAATAAAATCAGTCAATACAAGATAGCACTCTAACAAACCAGATTCAAATAAGATCAGTCATAATAAGACAGTATAAGTTATAAAGGGCTTCTGATTAAGTTGATAGGAAATTAAGGAAGATTACCATATTATGTCCTCTTATTTTTGGGATAGCTGACCTTGTCCTCGA
>PVJX010028660.1:0-23674 GCA_004027295.1 Dolichotis patagonum | reverse complement strand
TTTATTTGAAGTCTACTTTACTTCTCAGCACTCTGTAAATGACATTTTGTTCTGGGAGGGAGTGTTTTCTTTTCTCTCTCTGGGGACATTAGTGTTTTCGAAGTCTCTCTTTCCTACACATTCCTTTGTTTTATTCATTGGCTGGTTATCTGGCTCTAGTGCTTCCTCGAGTGTCTGGTGTTTCTTGGCCATGGCTTTATGTTTAAGGACAAACCCTAGGGAGCTGAAGATACAGCTCAGCGGCACAGTGTCTGCCTGGCAAGCATGAGGTCGTGAGTTCAATTCCCAGTACCAAAATAAACAAACAAAAATGAACAAACCCTAAAAACCTGATCGGAGATGTTGGGTGCAGGGGTGGGGCTTATTTACTGGTTGGTCTCTTTAGAGTTATAGATCTTTCTGGGAGACCTCCAAGTGTGAGGGGCTATCATGGTTTTTTCCTCTGACTAGTCAGAGTTTTCCAGAGAGGGGTCTCCTCCAAACACACAGAGATAGAGGATAAACTTGACTTCTGGGAGCCTAACAGGGGTCCCATCATTTAAACACCAGTTCTTACCCAACCCTCCATTTTCATAGGGTGCCTACCTTGCCTTTGCCTTTGACTGGCATCAACAGCACCTGTCTGCCTCAGTTTCTTCGGAGATTCCTCTGTGAGCTGCTTGGCCAACTGCTCTTCACATGACTCTTGCTTCCTCCCAGGGCATCTACAAGTCTGGTTCCTGGATCCACTTGACAGTGAAGCTGCCTCCAACCCTCTGAGCCCCAGCAGGACTGCTGGCCAATCAGGCAGAGTTCTTCCTGGCCAGTTCCCTCCCCCGTAAGCGTCAGTGTTTTGTGGGTTCCAACTTCCACTATTCCTTCCCTGTAACTCCTGGAGGTGTTTGAGCGAGAGGAGATGAGCATGCGTACTGGAACCTCCGTGTGCGTCTCGTCAGCCCCCTGCTCTGTAGCTCGCACTCATGCTCACTCAACCGCAATTCAGTCAAAGGAAACTCCAAATTTGGCACGTGGCCGTGCGACCCAGCAAGCGTAGCAGCACCTGGTGTCTTTAGCACGTGTGACAGTGTTTGTCATACAGTTACGATGTGCTGTGTTTTCATTTAAAAAATTTTTATTTGCATTCTATTTAAAAGGTCGTGCATTAGGCTGGGGATGTAGCTCAGCCATAGCACACTCGCTTCATATATGTGAGGCCCTGGATTCAACCCCCCAGCACTGAAAAAAAAGGGAAGAAAACGCTAAACCATAACGTGTGCTACACATACATTATGTACATATATATATATATAATCATTTAAATAATAACATTAAGAACAACAAATACCATGTGACCATAATCCTGCTTGGTTGTAAACAAAGCTCCCTTCTGACTTGGGGCCTGATAACTGGAGGGTCAGGGTTTGAGGACAGGCGCACCGTGGTCCCTTGTGAGCCTACTGTCTTTTTTTTTTTTTTGGTCTTTTTGAGACAGGGTCTCACTATGCAGTTCAGTATGGTCTTGAGCTCACTTTATAGCCCAGGCTGGTATCAAACTTGCATCGATCCTCCTGCCTCAGCCTCCCGAGTGCTGGGAAGGAGCCTGGTGTCTTGAGGATTCCCCCAACCCTGCAGAGGTGCATGTCTCAGGAGGTGGAGTCCAGTGAACTTGCTACATTGGTCTCCGTCCCTGGTGAGACCTGCCGGAACTCCCGGCAAGGCCAGTCCTGTGTGTTGGGAACGAGGTCCCTCCCTGGTCCCTGTGGCCGGGCCCGGAGGCAGGACTATCCTACATCCTTGCGTCCCTCTGGGCCTGCAGCCTGCTGATCTGGACACGGCCTGGATATAAGAGCCAGCTGCTTGCCACAGCCTGGATCCCGGATGCACCTTGGAAAGGAGGGAGCCCTGCAGGGTCGCAGCACCCTGGCGGAGGAGCAGGCTTAGGGGATCCTCGTCCTTGCCACACCCTGCTGGCCATAGCGCGTATCCAGACTGGGCTGGGGAGGGGGCTGGTGGCCGGCACCCGCAGGATGAAGCACAGCCCGGCGCAGGACAGACCGGCCTTGCCAGCACGGAGGCCACGCGGGTCAGGGCTCTCTTGCAGCTCGGCATGGTGACCGGGTGCAGGGTGCACCGGTCACGGCTGACTTGCTGCCACCTCGGAATATTTGATAGGGTTCACCTATCGCTCTGCTCTCCCCTGAATCGTGACAAAAGGAAAGTATTTATTACCAGGCAGACAGAGCCCTGGGGCGACCCGTCATCTCTGATTTGCCTGTTACCCAGGCTGTGGAATTAAATGGAGTTTTGTTTTTATCTGTTTGCATGGAGGCTTTCCAGAGAAAACAACAATTTTCGTGACCTGCGCACTTTGTATCATGTTAATTAGGTTTGAAAACTCATATATTGTTTTCATAAGGGCTATTACATTTTCTCTAATTAAATTAAGGGAAAAATAAGGATGCACGGCAATAATATTTATTATTAATACCAGACTCCAGAGGCGCCCAGCAAGTTAAATCAGAGGTTAAAAAAAAAAGAAAAAGAAAAAAGAAAAACCTTGAAGACAGCCTGGACTTCAAAACAATGTGGTATATTCCAGGTTTTCAGCAAGTCATTACTCTGAAAATTTGGAAAAATAGAAAGTGAAAACGGGCCCATTTGGAGGAAAACAGGCTTCTGGTCCCAGTTCACAAGGAGGGTTTAGGGCGTTTACTACTGTCTCCTTACAGCGGTTTTCCCCAAATCACAGCCACTGCGCTCTGAGGGGCTCGCTCGGCTTGGGTTTCATGGGGATTCAAAGGTTGTAACCAGCTGCGATTTTCATCCAGCCGAGAGGCCCAGGTTTGAGGAAGTTCATTTGGGCAGGGGGATGGAGGCAAGTCCCCCCCATCCTCACCCTGAGAGAAAACGTGTCACACTCACTGGAGAGGGAAGGTGCCAGCAGAGGAAGAACACCAGGGAGGAGATTATGTGACCTGCCGAATTCCAGCCCTCAGGCTGGCCCTGGCTAAAAACCGGATTAAATTAAAGCTGGATTCTGATGCTTGGGCCTAGACTCTTGAGTGGATGGGAGGATAGGAGACTTTGAAACCTCAGTGCCCCTGCTCTGCGGGCCCTGCTGCCAGCAGCACCCTCAGGGGCTGCCCAGCCCTCCGCTCTTCCCAGGGCCTCTCCTTCCTGGTCACCTAGAACCCGTTTTGGAGCCTTGTGACCAGAGAACCACGAAGATTGCCTTTGTCTTCTACACTAAAGACAGGACAGGTGTGGGTCTGAGGCAGTGGCCAACAGGGGCCTGGAAGCGGCTCAGATGGAGCCTGGGACTCCACGTGCTTGTGGGGCCCAGGAGTCTGAGACTTTCTACTTTCCCCCCAGGGAGACCATAACTGCTCGGCTTTCTCTCTGGCTTCATGTGTGAGATCAGCTATTTGGAATGTAATAGTGATGATGATAAGGACAATGACAACTGAAGTGTTGCTACAGCAATTGTGACAGCTGCGATACAGTGACTGCTCCGTCAGCACTGTGCAGTGTGTGCATTGGCTCATTTAAGCTCAGGAAACCTAGCAAGACGCATGGGCTCCCTGTGTTAGATACCAGGGAAGTGCCCGGCGCCCAAAGCCACACTGGCAGGAAGTGGAAGTTCTGGTCCATCTGGCCTCTGAGCACTAGGGACACTGTCCTAGGTACCAGGATGGTGGCGGGGAGGTGGGGGGAAGCGGATTCCAGACACTAGATTCCCTGGGCTGGGACCAGGACAGTCCTGGGCGAACCAGCATGCTCAGTCACCCTACCTAAGACCCTTCCAGGCTGACTGCTCTGTGCTTCCGGAACAACGTGTAATATGAGCACTTGTATTGGTAGCCATTGGGCACACGCTAATGGTTTTCAAACCTCAGAGTGAAAGCAAAACCCAAATGGGGTTTCAGATGCCACCTCCAATTGCTGCTGAGTCTGTTCTACGTAGTCTGCCTTCTCCAGAGGGAGGAGGAGTCTGACAAACTCCTAGTTGAATCAGCTGACCACCTCAATCACTTTACAAGTGACCTCTCCACCTATTTCCTGTCCCCAGACCACACCAGGACCAATCCTCACATTTACCTCCTCCATCCAACCCTGATGAATCCAATCTTGGAATTCCTGGGGCCTGACCTAAAACTCATATGTGGAATTTGAATTTTGAAGAGATTGAATTTTGTTTTCTAGCTGGCTTATCGCAGTAGCCCCTCCTGGAACCCACTTGGCAGAGATCTTAGACTCTGGTGCCACCATCTGCCCTAGTCTTGTCACCCTAGTCTTGTCACTCGGTGCTGATTTATCTACTACGTGCTGAGGATTAGAGGCTGGGGAGAATCTGCTGATTAAAGATCTTGGTGTGTTGCTGCCCGTCCAGTTCTCGCTGGTACAGGCTACCCTGTAGACCACAGGACTTGTGGGAATCAGGTGTTTCAAAGCAGTGGGTGATTACTCTCCTGTGGCCATGCTCCTGTCCTAGCTGGTGTCACCCATATTGTCACCACACTGCTTCTCCTGGTGCCTCCTCTGGTACTTGGCAATCATTGTACAAGGTATGTGCTCCTCTTGGCCGGATTGGCCCCGGGGCAGAGCAGGCCTCTAAAGTGGGGGAGAGCTTGGCCAAAGCACAGACCAAAGCACAGACTCCTCTCTAATGTCATCAGTCACCCTCGCTCAGCCCTCAAGGATTTTGTTTTCTAAATTCCAATTTCTTCATTTCACTAGGTCGAGTTTTCTAAAATTGAGTTTATCAGTTAAATCAGGTGCTGCCAAGAGGCCAATCTGATAGAACCACAGAAATTAAGCTGGTTTTCAAGCTAGGAAACAAGGACAGGGTAAAAATATGTCAGAAATGTAAGTAAATGTTAGAAAAATGTCAGCCATTCCAATGATCATTGACCCTTTTATTAAAAAAAAAAAAAAAAACAGGGAGACCTCGGGGGTAACACAGACTCCTGGGCTGGAGTTCAGGGGATCTGGGTCCCAGAAAAGAGAGAAGCTGGGTTTTCCCAGCAAAAGAAATAGCAAAGACTACACCCATTGAGCACTTAGTGAAACTCACTGGACCGGCATCTGTGTTGGCTTCTCAGACATTATCCCAAATGTGGCCTCAAACCTGCCACCCATCGGTCGGCCAGAACTAATCCCACAGTCAGAAACTCCGGAGGGCGCAGGCTCCTCAAGGATTGCTTCTACTTTGGCGGCTTCTCACAGGCTAGAAGAGACTGGTCACGCAGCACGCCGTGTGTTTGTCACCAGGCAGGCCCCCTCTGGCTGCTCCTGGCTCCTGTGGGTGAGGCTATTGTGAGTGTGAACTGGGATCTTTCCCTCCCCAGACTTGGGGCACCATTAGGGACCCAGCTGGGGAGCCCCCAGCAGCTGCTATGAAGAGGGCCCTTCCACCTGAGACAGCGGAAATTTCTAAACAGCTGGAGTCTTTTAGATTAATGGCATCAGGTTGCTTAAAGCAGATGTCCAGCTGGCTGGTTGATGCCCACATAGTTCTGTCCAGTAAGAATTTTGAGAATCACCCTTGCTGTTACCCACAGTAGCCTCCTTCCCCTATCTGCCCTGCACACACTGTCTGCTCCACGGAGTCAGGTGGACAGAGGCCAGGTTGTTCTCTCCTCGTGCCCCAGGCCTGCAACCCCAGCAGCTGTCCTTGATTCAGCAGAATGATGTCCACACTCTGCAGCCGGCTTGATCTGGTTCTTTCATTGCACACTTTTATCTCCTCTCGCCCGCCCACTGACTCACATCTCTTCCTCTGTGTCCTACTTGTTATAGTTTGTGTCTGGAGCGTCTCCAAAGACTCATGTGTTGAAGGCTTGGCCCCAACTGGTGGTGCTGTCTGGAGGTGGTGAAAACTTCAGGAAGTGGGCTTCCTTTGAAAGGCACATTTTGTCCCCAGTCCCTTCCTCATCTTGCTCTCTCTGCTTCCTGACCACCATGAGATGATTGGCCTCTTCCTCCACTCACTCCCACCGCAGTGATGTTTGCCTGGTCTTGGGCTCTGTAATGGAGCTAATAGTCCATGGACTGACACCTCTGGATCTGTGAGCCGAAATAACCTTGCTCCTCTAAGCTGTTTCTCTCAGGTATTTTGTCACCGTGATGGAAAGTCTGCAAACACACAGCTCAAATGGTTCCTGCTTCCTTCGTCCTTCCTTTTTCTTGCATAACTCATTGGGGATGCTCAGAGCTCTTCCCAGCTGCCTGGTCCAAGTTACCAGTGAGCTGCTTTATTCAGGGAATGACTCTGCTGGCATTTGTTGCACCTGGAAGGGTGCCCTGTGTGTGGAATCTTGGTAATTTGTTGCATTGCTTTGAGTAGACCCTGGGGCGTTTCTGAGCCCCAGCATTCCGGAACTACATGCTTGCTGAGCCCCAGTTGTGGGATGGCTACATCAAGGCTTGCACACTGCGCACAGGTGACTTCAGAGCAGCCAGCAGGCGGTCGTGGGCCGCCTCAGAGTAAGACAGGAACAGGCTGGAATTTTGCTTCACCAACTTGTGAGCTGCGTGGCCTTGGGTAAGTCATTCAACCATTCTGGGACCCAGCTTTCTTTTTATAACATGGAAATGATCACACTGAATACCTTGTTATTCTGAAGGTTAATGCAGTGGTATCTGTAAAGTGCCTTCCCATAGTGTGGCCTGGAAGGTTTCAATAGATATTGGCTACAGAGACCTGAAGCTCTGGGTTCAGTGTGACTTTGTGTATCCTGATAAAGGTGAGATTGGTTAGCACTGTTATCGGGTCTTCACCAAGTGTCAGCGTTACCTGAAGGTCACAGAGGGCTGCCCACCCCTGTCCCTAGCTTCTAATTTGTTGGTCTAAGGTGGGACTTGAGAACTGCTGCTGTCGTTGCTGATCCAAGGACCCCAGTGTGAGAACGGAGCCTTGGGGATTTGCCCTGAGCATCCTTCTGTAGTCAGGATTCAGTTAAGCACGCAGGTAACTGTCTAAGAGTGTCCACAGATGGCATGCTTTAGCCAGTCAAAGCGTGTCCATGTGTGATGTTGCAAGAATTCAGGGTGTAGGCTTTATACCAATGCACGATTTCTAGTTAGGAAAAGGGTGCTTGGTATCTCACCCATACCAGGTTCACTCAAGATTGCAGGTGTTGGTGCCCTGCATAGGCCCAAGAATGTGACAGAGCCCCGTGCAGCCCGCAGGCAGAATGCCTGGCATCGGGCATCGCTCTTTGGAACAGAATGATGGAAACTTTCCTCACTGGGGACCCCCTGGGCATGTCAATTTAGCCTCCTTGAAATAATCTCAAAGTAGCGGGAAAAGATAGTTGCAGGACATAGAACAGTCAGGATTTGTAGATAGAAATTATAAAGACATCTTCCAAAGCAGAAGGAAAATGACAGAGTAGCTGATAGGAAGGGAGACAGGTGGTCCAGCCAGTAAGTCTGTGAAACAGGTGCTCTACTGAATGAATTGTCAGGGAGAAGCCAAATCAAGGCATGGAGTACTCCCGCTATGTTCTCCTCACCCCTCCACAGCTGTCATTGCAGGCTGACAATACCAAGCGACACCTAAGTCCTAGAGCTCCAGGAATTCTCACACCCTGCTTTGGGTAACTGTGTGGCCAATACTAAAGGCCAAGATGTGTGTGCACCTAACAGAAGCGTCATGTGCGTTGTTACAGCTTGAGTGTTTCCCCCAGAATTCATGCGTTGAAATCTTAATCCCTAAACTCCTATGCTGATGCTGTCTGTCGGTGATGGGACTGCGGATAGATGAAGTCCCGAGGGTGAGGCCTCCTCTTTATAAGAGGAGGGGAGACCTGAGCTAGCAGCTGGCTGTGTCTCACATGTGACCCTTCTGCCATGTTACGATGTGGCAGGAAGGCCCTCACCAGAGTCTGGCACCATGCTCTTGACATGCCAGCCTCCAGAACCATGAGATAAATAAATTTATGTTCTCACAAGCAGTCCAGTCTCCGATCTTACCTTATAGCAATACAAAACAGACTGGCATCTGCCCACCAAAGACGTTCAAAAACTTTCAAAGCACTGTTCTTCATAAGAGTGTGAATTTAGAAATACTAAAGATATCCATGGAGAGATGATGACAAATAAAACGTCCTACATCCACACACCTCGAAGGTTCTGTGTTTACACGTCACACTGTTTACTGCACTTGCCCTTTTTCATGTGCTGGGCTCATGGGAATGTGAAATGTGTTTTAATTCCTACTCCCCTGTCCCCAGGCAGGGGCTTGACGGGTTCTTTCACACTGATGGGCCAGAGGAAGATTCTCAAGTCCCAGCCCGAGGTCAGTGCTGATCTTCCCATCTCACAGCTGAGGAAGCCGAGGCCCGTGGGGGTGAGATGACTTTCTCAGAGTCACAAGGTCAACCGTGAGCGGCTCCCAGGATGTGTGCGGGGCTCCTCTGTCTCCGAAGCCCCATTGTCTGTGCTCAGTGCCAGACAGGTGATAAGTCTGAGCGGAATGAAATTGATTGTGTGTTTTTACTGACTTGCTGGAGAGCCCCGATCACGTTGGTAAGCTCATTAAAAACACGTTCCAGGCCCTGAAACGGCGGCCTCCTTCCATCCCTCCTGGTCCTGTTCTGTGAATCCCCCTCCTGCAAATGGAGCATGGAGGCGGGGTGGGCAGGAGGTTTACGGCAGCCTTTTAAGCCCCCCAAACTCAGATGTCCACCCTTGTGAGGAAGCACGTCCCCAGATGACAGCCATCTGTGCCACGCCGAGCCAAGCACGTCCTCTCGCTCTCCCCGCTGGGTCTCCTGGAGACCGACTGCGGTGGACATCAATCTGCCTGTCTGCTGGAGGAGAGGGTGCTGGAGGTATGGTTCTCTGAGCGCCTGGCAGCGGCCCTACAGCTACCATGGCACACGAGGCTGTTGACACCCTGGAGAATCCGAGAGTGCTGGGCCTATGACAACTGCACAGCCGTGGCTACCCCTTGGGCTGGTCCCCAGATGCTGATCCTGAGGTGTGGGGTGAGCAAAGCAGTGGAGTGGGGAGACCTCCCTGGTGGCACAGCTAAAGGGGAGGGAGGCCAGGAAGGGGTGCTTTACCCAGCGAGTTACGACTGACTCGGGGGCTCAGTCCCCTGGGAGATTGTGGATGGATGGGGCTGCTCCGGGGTCCGATCCGAGAGGCAAGATGCCGGGACATGTCCCCACCTCCGTGGCATCTTCAGCTGAGAGCTGCTGCAGGGGTAACTGCTCCGTAATGCTTTCACCTGCTCCCCAAGTGGACCACAAGGAAGCCCAGGTGAAGCCTGCAGGTGTTCACAGTCCCTGGCAGCTGCTGGAACCCCAGGAGCTGAAAGTTGGGGGTCTGGTGTCTGCCTGCCCTGTGTCTGTGGGAAAGTCATTCCAAGGCCCCTGTTGGATGCCCCAACCACCCTACACATGCTGTGTTCCCTCCTGTATGTGCACAATTATGGTAAGTTTAATTTATACGTTAGGCACAGTAGGCTATTTACAACAATAGCTAATAAAATGAGAAACCCAGAACGATGTACCTCCGTAAGCCCTGTGACACGCTGTTTCCCTGAAAGAGTTAAAGCAGACATGCAAATGCCCATAGTGATGCTGTATGCACTGGCTAAAAACTGGAAACCACTGAATGGGCACTGAATGCCCACTGGTGGGCAGAATGGGTAAATAATTAGGGGTCTGGTCGCCCGGGGAAACCAGACAGCGACAGACAGAGCTACCGATGCCTGAGATGAAGCAGAAGTTCACCCGCGACAGGAAGAGGAGAGAAGACAAAGTTCAGGAAGAAATTCCAGGTCTGGAGACACAGGTGAGGACAGCTGTCCCCCTCCCCACCGCCCCAGGAGCTGCACTGTGCCCGGCTGGGGAGGTCAGGGCTGCCAGAGTGCACAGACAGCCAGGTGTCCATGTCAGCTCCCGGGCAGCTCTCGCTAAAGAGTCAGTGTAATAATCAAGAGCAGAAACAAAGGAGGGAAGGAAGGAAGGGAGGAGGGAGGGAAAAAGGAAGAGAGGAAAGAAATTCATCCAAAAGGAGGACAGACAGCCCTTTCTCAGGGAGGAGCAGCACACGGAGAAGCAGGAGAGAAGCCGGGCGCTTACTGTGGGGAGCCTGCTCCCAGCCCCAGCCCGTGTCTCTGCACATCCCGGGAGGCTGCTGGTAGGGATGCTGTGCGGAAAGCAGGTGTGTGGGCTCTCGAGTTAACTGCCCTTCCGCAGTGGGTGCCCCTCAGCCCGGTGCACTGCCTCTCTGAGCCCCGGTGCCCGCGGGTGCCTACTGCTCTGGCAGCCCCTCAAGAGGCCCTGGGGAGATGCCGGATGCCACAGTAGATGCCCAGTCCACGTGGCCTCCTTTCCTGTGCTCTGCAGAGGGACTGGAGTGATCTGTTTAGTTTCTGGACAGAGGGCTTTTGACAGGTGAAAGCACTTGAGAAAGAAAATCCTCCTGCAACAGAATGGATGCAGAGCACTTCTTACAGGGGAAAAAAAAGATCAAGCTCCCCACTCAAGCAGGCCTTCGGTGAAATTTAAGCATTTCTCTGATTATGTATCTAATATTGTCCAGAAAGAGGGGGGAGTAGATAAAAGAACACTTCTCACCCAAACCAGCTCATTCCTTTTTCCATATGCTGTGTTTATGATTATGGGTTTTAGAGCATTTTTCTTCTTGTGTTTCATAAAGTACTGCATCTAGTCACATAATTCACCCTGCTGCCCTTGCCGAGATTTCATGGCAGAGGAGGGAGGGAAAGGACCCTAGGAGCGGAGTGTCAGGGACCTGGGGTTTCCCCAGGGGCCACCCAGCCTGCAGCAGCCAGGCCCAGCCGTGTCCTCTGCCCTCCCCTTCTGTGAAGTCACTGCCTCCTGTGGGAGATGAGTATGAACGAGGAGGCACGTGCTCATGTGTGCGCGTGAGCACGTGCATGTGAATGTACATACGTGCGTGCATGCATATGTGTGGTTGCATATGTGTGGTTACACACATGAGAGTGTGTGTGCGGTGGACGTGTGTGTGTATTTGTGAGTGCACTGTGAGTGCATTTGGCAGTGCGTGTGTTATGCAGAGGATGTGTGTGCACAGGTGTGTGTGTGGAGGAGGGGCAAGGGCAAAGGCTGCAAGCAGGAAAGGGAGGTGCTGGGGACCTCAAGGCTGTGTCTGCCCAGGGGGTCTTTCCCTTCTGAGGGCCCAGTCATCTGTGGGCTCCCACCAGGATGACCGAGGGGCTGCCATCTGGAGCCAGCAGAGCACGACCAGCTCCTGTGGTGGGTGTGTGGGCATCCCCGGGGCTCCAGGTGTGCACTGCAGTGTGGGGTGAGGCCCAAGCTCTTGGGAAGGAGCATGAGGATGCTGAGGCCGCTGCACTGAGAGTGGCAGGGACAGTGTGCCAAGGACACTTCCATCACTGTGCAGCAATAACTTAGAAAAGACCCTGGGCATAGAGCCGGGACACCACCTCTCGGCCGCTGTGTCCCTCAGACAGGGGAAAGGGGCCTGGGCTCCCCAGTCCAGAGCCTCCACTGGGCACTGTGGGCCCCTCCCTGCATGTCCGCCCTGCCTGCACCCTGACTCAGTCACTCACCGTCTCTCCCTGTTACACTGCACGGGAAGCCGGGAGAGGGCTCACTGTCTCTGCCTGTCCCCGGCAGAGCACCAGCAAGTGGTCCACAGTGGCAGCAGTGACGGAAGAGCGCCCCTCCCCTGGGCCCCTGCCCCGGATCTCATGGCCAGAACCTACTTTCTAGAGAAATTCCCCTGTAGGCATGTTCTTGCACACATCGCGGGCAGAAAGCCATGAATGAGACTTGAGATCTGACGCAGGGGCCCTCTGAGACCACGGAGTTGTGCTAGCAACTTGCAGCGCCTGTTCAGACAGGACAGTCCTGGGATTACCAGGACATAGTCCGGCCACCTCCGAGACAGACTCTCAGTTCTGGACCATGCCGCCAGTGCCCCCTCAGAAGAGGAGATGATGGCTGAGGCCGTGCAGCCCAGCAGCAGAGCCAACAGTGTCTGTTGCTCAGGACGCCAACCCTGGTCTCAGCACCAGTGCACCGCCAAAGGTGGTCACTCTCCAGGAGGCTCCGGCCACTTCCTGGTGCCACTCTACAAGTGCTCCCTCGTGGGGGTCTTCAGTCTCACTGCCTTGGTTGCCTCGATGGCCTGACTTGAGCCCTAGCATTTACCTAGTGCGACCATTTTGACTTGTGGAAAAGCCAGAAGTCACACGGCACCAGGCCAGTGAACGGGGTGGAGGAGGACACCCCGTAACATTAACAGCTTCAGAAAGAGGCAAGAATGAAGGGGTAAGTGTGCTCACAGCCAGAGGGGTGTTCTGAAGGGGATTCGCTGCATTGTGCCTGTCACCATCACCCCTTTGATCACCTCTCCTGGGGTGATACCTTCCAAAAGCACCCAGTGTGTCCCTGCTCACCGGGTCAGGAAGCTACCTGGGAAGTGGACAGTTCTCCACGCCTAGACCTTCCTGACTCACACCTTCCACAGCATGGGCTCCCTCAGCTCCCAGGAGAGGAAGGAAACAAATGCACTCAGACACCTCCATGTGCGAGCAGCCTTGTGACAGCCGTGGGTAACAAGAACCCGAGCTTGTCACCTGGCCAGAACTGGGCAGGGGCCCCACATGGGCCTCTGGCTCTGACCTCTGGCTTGTGCTGTTCATCTCCTCTGCCCAGACAGGCTGCAGACATTGTTTTGTTGCATGAAATGAGACAGCAGGGGAACTGTTGTCTCCAAAAGGTCCCTTCCAAGTGACAGCCGAGCCCAGAGAGGAGTGGCCTCAGCAGCCCTGAGAAACAGCCCAGAGGACTCCCCCCAGCGGGGACACAGCAGGACGGAGGCATCTTCCGGTGCCAACACCACATCCTGCTACTGGAGTTTCCCTACCCAGCCCAGAGCCCACTGCCCACGGCAGCCAGCCGTGCTCAGCTGTCCTCGCCCCCAGGAACATGCACTCAGAGACGGGGCGGTCAGGCAGCAGCAGGAGACATACAGGAGGGTGGACTGCTTTTTAGAGCACTTGTAAGGTGCTTGGCTTTGGCCTTGGCACCTGGGAAATGAGCCCCCCCCCGATGAATTACGTCCCCTTCCCCAGCAGTAGTAGCTCCAGGAATCTGTTCACATTGTGCAGGCCCAGAGAAGCCGGGACCCTGAGCAGTGCTGCCTCACCAACAGCTGCCTAGCTGTGCCCAGATGTTTAGGATGCACCTTGGCTTATTCAGTGCTAAATCCTGTGCTGTAAAGAGGCATTGTGTGGAGAGAGGACCCCAGCTGGAGCGATTAGCGGGTGGGGGTGGGTGGGGCCATCCTCAGCTGGGGAGGCCAGCCGGCAGGAGGGACACACACAGGGTGCCTGTTCAGAGCTCTGCCCGCTGAGGGTCTGAGCCAGCTCCCACCCCTCCACCTGCAGAGACCCGAGCAGCACCCTCAGCTAATTATCTCCCTTCCAGGGGCTTGGGGCGGGGAGCTTGCTGCTAATTGGAGTCTTCCCAACAACCCTCAGATTAAGGCCGGGAGGATTACACTAAGGAGGGAAGAGGTAAAACCCAAAATAAACACAAGTGCCCTTCCTAAATCCGTGCTCGCAAGCCAGTGAAATAATCCAGCCCCCGGAGCCTGTTCTGAAAAGATTTAAACCCTAATTTGGGGGAGGCGGGTGGGTGGATGCTTCGTGGGTTTCTACCGTTCTGACTGCTTCTGACGTCTTTTAGAGGCTTCGTTTCTTCCATGTTTGATTCCCTTTGACGATTGTCAAGTTAAGTTGACTAAAAACTGGAGAAGACTTTGTTCCGGGGTGGGGGATGGGGGGGCACGGCTGGATGGAAACATGAGCCGGCCCGGCTTGTTCATCGGCCCTGGCACTGCTTTCTTTCTGTGTTTCTGAAAGGCTCCAAGTAATCAATTCCAGAGGACGGGCTGGGGGAACCTTGGCAGAGGGGCCTCCCTCTTGGCTATCGCTTCGAATACTTTATGCAGCTAATAGGGTTTCGATGGGGCCCAAAATGCGGGTGCTTGGAAGTCCGGGATGTCCCCTGTGCGTTTGTGAACTGGTAGATGTCACCCCACCCTTTGGAGAAGGGCCCCCCGGAGGCCACTGAACAAGGTACTAATAATGTTCAGGGTTGGAAGCCAGGAGTTCAGCAGGGTTTTCATGCTTCAAAGGAGAACCAGAGTCTCCCTTACTGGACTTTGGTGGGGTGCCTGGGTCGTGCTGAGTGTGTTCTCCCCCTGGTGCACCCTGGCAACGCCTGGTGAAGGGCACGGGCCCTTGTCCCCAAGTCCCAGCTGAGTGCAGGTCGGTGGAGGCAGGGCGGCGTTCATTCAGGCCCGGCCAGCTCCATCCCAGGTGGAAGGCCGTGGGCAGAATCCTCGCCTGGGCCCCTGAATGAGCCACAGGCTTCCCTCGGGTTGTGGAACCTGTGTGGGTGACACATGTTAAGAGGTGGGCTCGATGCAGCTCAGTGTCCTCACCCGGAAGTCCACACGAGCTTGCCTCTCCCTCCAGGGACCTTCTTGGAACTGTGATTTGAGTCCTGTAGGTTTCCCCTGCCAGGCAAAGGGACCCCCCCACCCCGCCCCAAGCTGACCTCTGTGGGTTTTCGGTCCCCAGATGATTTCCAAGCCATCTCTTCCTATGGACAATGTTTGTCCTTTTTTTTCCTTCAACCCAGTAACAGCACAAAAGCAAAAAGGAAAACCAGCTTTTCCAGACAACTCACTGGAAAACCGTCTTTAGGTGGGCACCAGTGACCCACTTACCTCCTGGCCTGGGTGCATCCAGTGTGCTAGGCAGCCTGGCTGTGGGTCCCCGCCATGGAGAGATGGGCTTGGGATTCAGAGGCTGGGCCAGGCACTGAGCCCCGAGCTGCTGCTCATTCTGCCGCCCAGACCCATTAGGACCCTCCTGCAGATGCCCACAAAGACTGTTGGCACCTCAGCCCTGGCTGGGCTTAGAGCACAGGAAATGAGGAGTCAGCAGTCGGGCACCGCACAGCACCTCTGGCCCAGCTGTCACCAGGACGTGTACCACACACTTAGGCTTCCCAAGACCATCCGGGCAGCTGGCACACAGCACTCAGCTTGCTGAGCATTCCGTGAATGAATCAAAGGACCACGGATTTCAGCCTAGAACAATGGCAAGCTGGCATAACGGGCGTGCACAGCCCGCCTTTGACCTTAGCACACACTGCACCTTCCTAGGGCTCGGTTTGCTCTCCTTTTATTGGGTGCACGCTAAAGGTGGCCTGTGGGACAGTGCCAGCTCCCGGCACGGCAGCGTGCACGGACGGCTTCTGTGTTCACCCTCATGCCCTTCCTTTTCAGCCTCTCTCTTTGAAGATAAAAGTATTGGCACTGCGGTGACAGAATCCAACTGATTGTTCAGGGTACCAATGCAGCAAGAAGTGGTCTCACAGAAACAGCACCGCCGGGACACTGTGGCTCGAGCAGATTTGAGGCGACGTAGGTGTCACTATGCTCCTTGTGCAATTACGTGTTTTCCAAGTGGTTTGTTCCCTGGTAACCCGATGTTGACAGCAATAATGCAGTTTTCATATCAAAATGTTGTTCCAGGGAGTGTGTCTATTCCACCCAGCCTTGCTGAAACCCGATCTGCAGGAAAGGACGTTCTAACAGAATTGCAGGTTAAATTTCATTTGCTGATTTAATAAAAACTAACAGGATGGATTTGGGGATATTTCATTAATCTTTCTTTCCTTTCAGTGCAAAGGAAATTAAGTTCACTCCAGTTCAAACTTTGCTTCACTCGCATACAATGGGCCGCCAACGTCCACTTTCTCCCTGGCAAGTTAAAACCTAATTAGTCACAGAAAATTCCTCCCTGACCCTGTCACCGTCAGCAGGAAACACTGAGCGGCAGGCACGGAGACACACTCGTGGGTGTGGGCATGCACACACACCACACCACCGCACACACACACATCATGCATGTTCCACACCACACATGCATGCACCAGACACACATCTCCATCACACAGGCGTGTGTCACATACACACTGGGACACACACCTCACACACACTGATCACACACACATGCATCACACACAGACACACTTAAAACACACACTTATCACACACATATGCATATCACACACCACACCACATACGCACGTCACACACACACCCTCACACACGTCACACACCACAGGCCCCCCGCACACACCGCAGCTGGGCCTCGAGGCTGGCGTGTGAGGACGTCCTGTAACTCACTGGAAAACCGTCTTTAGGTGGGCACCAGTGACCCACTTACCTCCTGGCCTGGGTGCATCCAATGTGCTAGGCAGCCTGGCTGTTTCGTGGCCATCTCTTGCTAGACCCTCCTCACGTGACCACCGGACCGCTCTTCCCATGCGTCTTGCTTCACTCCCAGAAGGGACCGGCTCACTTCCAGCCAGGAAGAGAACATCTTTCTGGTTTTAGGCACCATATTTGACCTCAGGCTTTAAATGTCAAGCCTGTACTTTCACCTGCTGTGTCATCTTCAGGATGAAGAATGTGCGGCAGAGGGTATAGGGAACCCATGGCCCGGGGCCCAGGGAACCATGGCCAAGCTTTGCTCCGTGGATTTGGCTGTGTGACTTTGCCCAAGGGACTCAACCTCTCTGAGCCTGTGCTTCCTCTTTGGTGGAGTGGGAATAAACAATCCCTGGTTTAGCTGCCTTGGAGACCTGCGAGGATCAAAAGCGCTGCTTTGGGCCTTAGCCCAGCAGAGGACAAAGTGCTTTAGGACTTTGCTGCCCGAGGCACAGTGAGAGCTTCTGTTCAGAGCTGGCAGGTAGCTCAGGAGAACAGCACTCACCTTGTGCATAAGGGGTTCTGGGTTCAAGTCCCAGCCATCCCCACCAGAGCCTCACTTCCTCAGTTGCCCTAGCAGCTGGGGTGCTATGCAAGGTGGGCAAGGGCAGTAAGTGACTACTGAGCACCCGCAGGGGGCACCAGCCAGGCCCTTCCCTGCAGGGCGCTCCTGGGAGACAGGAACGGCCGCCCACACCTCAGGCTCAGGGTCAGGGCCAGAGACAGCGAAGATGGGCCAGGCGGCCCCGCCAGCTGTGGAGCTGTGAGGCCAACAGCAGAACTAGGAGAAGCCCAGTGAAGGGCTTAGAATCGACCCTGAAAGCCCGGCGTGGTGGTGCACACCTGCAACCCCAGCTCTCGGAGGCTGAGGCAGGAAGACCCCAAGTTTGAGACCAGCCTGGGTGACATAGTGAGCTCAAGGCTAGTGTGAACTACTTAGTGAGACCCTGTCAGGGAAGAAGTGAGGAGGAGGAGGAATTGACCTTGAGAGGAGGGGTCAGGGACTGGCCGCCAAGGATGCTGGGGGTGGCTGATTCCCTGCAGGGAGAAGGGATGGGGCCGAAGGGGTGAAAGAGCAGAGGCAGCAGGGAGCACACTGGGATCCCCGTGGCTCCTTCCCAGGAGCTTTCCCCCTTACCCCCGTGTCTTTGTCCAACCCCTCTGAGAGACAGGTGGCCTAGGCCCGGAGAAGTTGAACCCTGGCCTAGGGCTGTTTGCCTGTGGGTGGGGCCGGGCTTGGAATCTTGCTCCCTTGCAGCACCGCGCTGTCCCTCTTCCCAGCTGTGTCCCCTCCCTGAGTGGGAGCCCACTGCCCACCAGCCCTGCCCTGGACCTCCCCAGTCAAACCGAGACAGGACCTGGAAGTTCGAGTTGCAGAGTAGAGGCCCTCAGAACCCCCTGGCCCAAGGGCTGTGGGACCATCCTTGGCCTTTGAAGTCTCCATCAGCTTCAGAGGCCCCTGGGCTGATCTCAAGCCCCAACCAGAGGAGGTCCCCGGCCACCTTCCTGTGCAGTCCCCTCCTGGAAGGGACGGGTGCTCCTCAGCATCCGGTGAGGGCAGCCGGGGGCTGGGGGGGAGCCCAGAGAGCACGGCCTGGCCGGGCAATGGCCCTGGAAGCTCAGGCAGCGCCTCTCCCGTGCCCTCCCCTCTGATTTGTGCCATCACCTCTGTCCAGAGCTCACGCTGCCACCCATAGTGGCTTCAGGACAGAGAAGTGAGGAAGAGAGCCAGCGTGGGTGGCACCAGCCATGTTGTGTCCTGTCCCGGTGAGCCCGATGTGTGCTTCTCCCCCAAGGCAGCAGCAGCGCACACTGAGCGCCCGGGTCTCTTAGTACTGTGGGTGCTGCCCGCTAACTGCAGGGGTGAATGCACATGCATGTGTGCTAACCCTGCAGGATAGGCACTGCAACTCTCCCCATTTGCTAGGTAGGGAAACTGAGGCACGAGGATGTTAACTTGAGCGTCAGGGATGAGCCCATGGATGATGGACTGTGCGGTGACCCACAGAGGAAACGGTCTGCTGGCGACTGGCCAGGACACACTGCAGTGGCAGCTGTCAGTGAACCCACCGTCCTGATTGATTACAGCTGATGACAATCACAGAGGACCCGCCACAGTGCGAGCTGGGACGTTGTTCTTCTGCCTCAGGCAGTCACAGGCTTGTGCGGACAGATAGGACCGTGCTCTGGGGCCCAGGACAGACGCTGTCCTTAGAGAGACCACGGAGGCTGACACACAGGGCCCAGCACAGTGGAACAGCACTCCCAGGCCACCGGCACACCCTCTGGATCCTGCTTCTGGCTTTGCCTTTTGGGAAGGTCACTCTGCTGGTGATTCCTGAGTGCCCACCACTATGGTATCTCACCAAGCCCCCAGCCCACTCCCATGGCCAGAGCCCACAGCCAGGATTAGATAAGAGACCCGCTGTGCTCCTGCCTCTCTCGGAAGGCCAGGGGGGAGACCCGGCTGGGCTCACACAGCTGCTGAGGGCCAGGTCCCGACTCAGCCCCCCGGGGCCCAGTGGACAAGGGGATGCTGAAGGCCACTGGGTGCACGACACCATGCCCCATCTAGTGGGTGCTCACTCACCATCACAGTCTAGATCTAGACTGTACCCCAAAGATGCGTGTGCTCCCAGGGGGGTCATTTGGGCGGTGCCTGGATTAATCCTCTGATGGACCCCTGGCTGAATGTGCTGTGGTAGGTGGGCCTGGTTTGAGGACCTAGAAGGCTGTGTCTCTCTGCCTTAGGAGGACACTGTCCTAGGGGACTGGGAGACACCCACGTGACCTCCCTTACCTGAATTACCCTGGAAATGTCCTTTTGGAAACACAGTCATGCTGGGGAAGTGATTGGGGGGGGTGAGGCTCCCACACATGCACGGGGTGGGCTGAGGGCAACTCATCCACACACCTTGGAGGACACAGCCGGGCTCTGCTCACAGGCCGGGTTCCCAGCCTGCGCGGCCTGCTTGTGAGTGAAGTCAGTCCACATCTGCAAATCTCCGTTTTCTCTCTGAAGTGATCTCTCTCTGTCTCCCTCTCCCTCTCTCTCAGCGATGGGGGCAATTTGAAGAGTTGAGGATGTGAGGGGGCCTTGTGGCCTTTGTGCTCTGTGTGTGTAGGACCCAAATTGTCCTCGGGCTGGGACAGCTGAGTGTAGGTGTGTCCAGGACATGAGGCCCACAGGTAAACTGGTCAGGACAGGCCTGGGAAGAGGCTGATGAGGTCTGCAGTGTACCCACCCACGGAAGTCAGGACCCATGACAGGAAGTCAGGCAGGGCAGAGGTTCGAGACCAGAGAGCTGAGTGAGGCCTTGGTGGGAGAGGACAGAGGCAGGTGGGGGGCAGGCAGTCAACCTGCAAGGGCTTGCTGGGGCCTCTAGCCAGGATGCCTTGAAAAAGACCCTTTCCTTCACTGCACACAAAGGTTCTAGAAGGTTCTGAGGGCCTGAGAAAGCCTGTATGGAGGACACCAAGGTGACCAGAGCTGGGAAGCAAGGCAGAGTTGCACAGCCATGCCAGCCCCTCTTGTCCAGCGCTCAGCCTGGCCTCCCCCTCAGTGGGCATGGTTCCACTGCTCTGGCTGCGTCAGGAATTACCTCTCCTTTGGGCCAAAGACAAAAAAGAATGCAGACTTGTTTCCAGGATTATTAAATTACACACAGCGTATTCTTCCTGAGCGCGTCCTGTCTTAGTGAGGTTTAGGGCTGCGCTCGGCCTGCAGGGCTCCGGTTACCTCTAATGAGGATAATGATCAGGAGGCTTAACAATAATTCCACCCTGATTCTCCGGCCTCACAGCCGTGTTGGACAACTCGGACAGTGGGGAAGAGAAAGGAAAGGCGCCCAATCCATGTCACCACTGCTCTCCAAGGCCAGCAGGGCTATGGCCACCCACCCGCCCTGCTTCAGAGTGACCGAGTGCTCCCAGGATGGATTAAACACCCACTTATACCCCTTTGGGGAGGAATGAAAGTCAGAGCAAGAAATAAAACCCAAACAACAACAACAAAAATGCAGCTAATTCCATCCTGTCAGCGGTGGATATTAAAGACTGCACCGGCAGGCCCAGCGATGACCAGCCACAATGGCACTACTGTTTAATTTTAATTTAATTTTCTGAAAGGTGAGCGAAGCCCCAGTGCAGGAGAGAAGCCTCTGGGAGCTTTTCTCCCCCCTGCAGGCTGTCTGGAGTTTTCCTGGGGCCTGGCTAGAAAGATTCCCCGTCTCCAAGAGGAAGTATCTGCAAACCACAACCCATCCAGCAACTGCTATTTTCTGAGCATCTACTCTGTACCCTGCCCTTTCCTGCCTGCAAGCCTCACAATAACTCAGAGGCAGAGAGAATTATCTCCATTTCATGAAACAGGAGGCGAAGCTCAGAGAGCCTGTGGGATTTTGCCAAGGATCCCAGAAATAAGAGACACAGTTGAGATTCAGGCTCAATTCTTTCTGGCTCCAGTGTATTTCCAAATAGGAACTCGGCTCTGTTCAGCCTTTGTTGCTGTCCCAGTGCTTGGGACCTGAGGCTGGACGGTCACCTCTTTGGCTCATTTCCTGCAGTGGCTCTGTGTAGCAGCTACCGTTGTTTCTTAGATGTTGAACAAGCCAGGTGTGGTAACGCACACCTATAATCCCAGCACTTGGGAGGCTGAAGCAGAAGGATCAGCACACGCACTATGGGTTGCATAGCCTGAACTATATAATGAGACCATGTCTCAAACAAACAAGCAAAAAAGTTGAACAAAGCTACTGTCACTGTTCCCACTGCACAAGCACTCGGTGCACAGAAGGCAGTGGCTACACACCCCACCCCTCAGCATTTCTCATTCCTCAGCACTCTGAGTTCACCTTCTTTCCTGATGCCGGGCTCTGTGCTAGGCCTGCATCCCGCAGGACTGACTAATGTTTTGTCCATTTTGGACAGGCAGCAGTGAGGCCAGGGGTTGAATGAAGCTAGATTCCCAAGCTTATGGGGCCAGATATCAACCAGCATCTTCTGGGGCTGCTGCGCTGGTGCTAGGGAGGGGAGGATACTAAGAAGTGGGCAGGAAGGGAGAGGCAGGAGAGGGCATCACCATTTATCAAGGGGTGGACAGTGCACATCAACCTTCCCACAGGGACCGAGGCCACTGTGGCTAAAGGACTGTGGCCTGCTAGCCTGCCAAGCCAGCTGGAAGTACCCTTGGCCCCAGCTCAGAGGCAGCAGGTCAGAGTCAGCAGACACAGCGCCCTGGGGAAAGAGCTCCCTGACTTGGCTCTTGGGTGTTTCAGGACCTCAGGGGACTGTGATGACCTCAAGGACACAGACTGGGTAGAAATACCAGCTGAGTCACATGGGGCCCAGGTGCCCTGCACCCCAGCTTCTTGATCCCCAACACACACCCTCCCCACCACCACAGGTGGTCAGAGTTGAGGCCTAGGCCAGAAACATTCCTACTCCAAGCCTGACCAAGGTGGGCCTTTGGAAAACATGGTGGCTCACGCATATTTAGCTTTGCTGTTCAGGAAGAATCTGCCCATTCATCAAGGGAAAAATCAGGCCTTGTTTTTCAGGTGAAGAAGCTGAGGGGCACAGGGAAGTAGCTTCTCATCTCTCCTCGCCCCAAGGGAGTGAGCAGCCCGAAGCCCAGGCATGATCAGCACATGACCAGGGTGAAGACACAGCCCGTGTATGTGTGCCCCTGACTGCATGTGTATGCCCATGCATGCCCACGTGTGCGCCATGTGCACCCATGCACACACCTTTGGAAGTGTTCATGGGAGTGCTCACATGTGCATGAGTGTGCACTGTATATACATGTGTGTTTGTGCACATACATGTTCACGTGTGGGGTAATGTGCATGTAGATGCACACCATATTTCTTGTGCATTTGTGTATTCAGGTGTGCATGCTGTGCACAATTATGAATATCTGTGCAAGCATGTGCTTGCATGTGTGGATTATGCATCTGTCTGTGTTACATGGCTGCGAGCACATCTGTGTGCATGGGTGTGGGTATGCGTGCCTGGGTCTACACGTACGTGTAAGAGCTGACCACCCCTCACCACTCCACATGAATTCTCATCATGCCTTCCTGTCTCCCCACCCCACTGCCCCCCAGGAACCTCTGCAAGTCTCTGATGCTCTTTATATAGTATTGTAGTTTGGAGCCAGAGATCCTGGGTTCAAATTCTCACCATCACCCTTCTGAGATCTTGTATTTATTTAGTAGCATGTGTTTGATGAGATGTGAATGCATTCACACATGCAAAGTACAAAGAATAGTGTACACTATGTTGCAGGTGCTACACAAGTGTTTGTTGAATAAGCAACCTAAGTTTCGGGCCTCATGAACGTTTCCTGATTTGCTGTCACATTTTGCTTCCCATTATGGTGAGGCAAACTCTTTGCTCTGAAGTTGCCCAGCCTTGTAGGTTGTAACATCTGCCGACTCGAACCCCAGCCCTCGGCAGAATTCTGGGGCATTGGAACACCCCGGAAGCCCTTTGGAGACCTGGGCCATCTCTCTGATGTGGCATGCACTAGGAAGTCTCCCTGGAGGCAAGAAAAATGACAACTGTGTTGGAGAATGGAGTGTGGCTCGTGAAAGATGCCCAGCACATGAGGAACTTGAAGAAATGAGTTCTAGGCTGTGCCTCTCCAATTAAATGATTCCATTTTGAGGTAAAAATGTTCTGACTTTTATCATAAGCCTTCTGTAGGGCTTCTGCTTACAAACAGGAATGCGCTTACCCCAAGGGCTATACCTTGGGAGCAAGAGGCTTAGAGATGCCTCCCTTGCTGCTGAGCCATGGGGCACAGCTGCCTGTGTGGGGCCCCAAGACTTGCACCTCTTCCCAAACCAGCCAGCTGACAGGTACCTGGTCGCTCACAGCCCTGGTGGCTACTCTTAAGGGCCACAGCCCTACCTGCCCTAAAAAAGACGTGGGGTGAGGTAGGACCCTGCCCAATGCAGTGCCAAGGCGTTCTGAGTTCAGAGCTACCCAGAGCATGTCCAGAAACCTGAAGACACAAAGCTGACCCTGGTGAGGCCTATGGCGGGGTGTGCTGGAGCTGGCACACACTGCTTCCTTGGGACTGACTGCTAAAAATTTTGTGAGACGGTTAAACAGGGCCATCGTTAAAATAAATGATTCCAGCTTACAATTTAATAATGCACATGGAAAACAAAGGGAATGGTGAACTCTTCTTCTATGATACTCCTACACACACCATCATCCATTTGTCAAAAGTCAATGACCAGCACTTGGGAAGCTGAGGCAGGAGGACCACTGCAAGTTCAAGGCTAGCCTGGGTTATAAAATGAGTTCAAGGCCAGCCAGAACTGCATAGTGAAACCCTGTCTCAAAAACAAAACAACAACAA
>PVJX010028659.1:0-23700 GCA_004027295.1 Dolichotis patagonum | reverse complement strand
TTCTTGGTAAAGACAGTTTTTTTAATCTGAAAGATAAAAATATCATGATTGAATTGAGAGATAGTGAATCCACATGGATTACAGTTAGATAATTATGCTAACTTTGATTTTATGATAAAAAAATGGAAAAATAATAGAAGCAAGAGAAAGAATAGGGAAAAGCCAAGAGGTTCCAGGCATGGCACACCCTGCCATAATCCTAGCACTTAGGAGGTGATGCAGGAGGATCGTCACAAGCTAGAGGCCAGTGTGGGCCACATAGTGACTTCAAGGGCAGCCTGGAATGCACAGTAAGGCCTTGTCTCAGATAAAGAAGGAAAGAAAGAAAGAAAGAAAGAAAGAAAGAAAGAGCAAGAGAGAGAGTGACAGAGAGAGAGAGAAGAAAGAAAGAAAGAAAGAAAGAAAGAAAGAGAGAGAGAGAGAGAGAGAAAGAAAGAAAGAAAGAAAGAAAGAAAGAAAGAAAGAAAAAGGAAAGAAGGAAAAGAAATGAAAGGAAACAAAAGGAAATGAAAGGAAAAAGAATAAAAGGAAAGCAGTCAAGAGAGAAGACTAAGAATGTTCTACATTTGAAGCAGTATGACACAGTGAATATTGGATGATGCCAAAACAAACACAGTAAAGACACACTGCAGTAACAGTTATTTTTCAGGCCCTTAATATTGTGAGTCCCAGATGCCAAACTATCAGTATTATTAGAAGTATTCCACATATGTCTTTTATTGGAAAGAGTAGATTCTTCTTAACTAGCATGTCTGCTGATTAGAAGTCTTTTAATATTATTGCTTCCTAATGAACTTTATGAATTAGAAACTGTTAGTGCTCATACGAACTTAAGCCTAGTACACTGCTTCAGGAAGTATAATTAACACAGCATTACAGACACACACTGTGGGACTTTTCTCAGTTTGAGCTGGCTACCAGGCTCTTTTACACATAGGATATACTGAGATTTAGTGTGGTTACTATAAAGGATAACAAAGCAAGCATAAAGATATTATACAGAATACACAAAGATTGTAACAGTAACACCTTGAGATGGTAGAAGAGTTGAAAAAGAAGTGAGAAGATTCCAAATGAGAGCTCTGTCTTTACTACATTAGATACCATCTTTCTCCCAGTTTTACAAATAAGAAACAGTTCTAAAGAGATAGAGCAATCCAAAATTCCCTCCTAGTGAGTATCAATGGCAGGATTTAAGGTCACACTAAATCCAGAAGCCCATATTCACAACCATTGTTATGTATTGGCTAAAAGTTCAGTAGACTTTCACTATGAAGAAAGCCCTTCAAGAATCAGCGCTGGTCTTAGAAATCACAGAAGAAAAGATAGGCTGTTGTTCCACCAGCGAAAGTCGAAGACCACATTTCAGTAAATTATCTGATGTCCTCAAAGAGAGAGTGAAATCATAGAATAATTATTTCAACACTCCATAGTAAAAAATTATTTCAACACTCCATAGTAAAAGTGAAAAGAAGAAGTTTGAGTTTAATCTGGCAGATCATGGGAAGAGAACGTTTTTGGCATAATGTAAGTGTTGTAACATAATAGAAAACAACTCGCACTATCTCAACTTAATGAAGAGTTCTCTGATAACAACAGGCAGGCAAGGCTGCACCTTAGCACCAGTCCTTTTCAATATCTTGCTGAATGTTCTTCCTGATGCAAAACGAAAAGAGAGGTACATAAAAGCTATACTGACTAAGAAGGAAAATACTAAGTCTTTGTTTATAAATGATATGATTTTTATGTAGAAAAATAACTTAACTGGAACAAATCAGAAATTACAGCAATTTTGATCAAATTTTCCAATCTGTTTTTTATGAGAGTTAAGACCATTTACATTGCGAGTTATTATTTTAAAATATTCTCTCTGAATATTGCCATTGCATTATGTTCCTAGTGCTGATTCCTTTTTTTCTCTTTTGTTTAACTAATCTCCAAGTCGGATTTGTTCTTTCCTTTGAGGTTTTTGATGACAGTGGCTTCGCTGTCTCTAACAGTCCTTTGAGTACATCCTCCAACACTGATTTGGTGGTCATTAGTTTACATTCTCCTTGCCATGGAAAGTCTATTTCTTCATCAATTTTGAAAATTAAATGTGCAGATTACATTAATCTGTGTTGGTAGTCATTTTCTTGTTGCAATCTTCACTACAAGCTCTTTTGGCTTGTAAGGGTTGTGCTGAAAATTATTGTTCTAATAGGCTTTCCTTTATTAGTTAAGTGATTTTTTCTTTATTAATTACTTTGATTCGTATTCTCTCTTGTGAGATTTTCTGGGATTTGGGGTATGATGTATTGTGGAGCTCTTCCCCTGGTTTTTGTTATTTGAGTTCTATATGCCTTGTTTGTCAGTCGTAAAATTCTTTTTCTAAATTTGGAAATTTTCAGGTCTTGATGTTTGGGGATACATTTTTTTATACCACTTGTGTCATCTTCTAATCTTTGCTTAATTCTGCAATTCTTAGGTTACCTTTTTCACACTTGTTTGGCGCCTACTGGATCCAGATTCCCTGGTATCTCGTTTTTAGGGTATCACTGCGTGTGATCCACCACATCAGCTTCATCTTTTCATTCTGACTGTCTCTCCTCATACTTGCTTCCATGCATACAGATGAGTGTTTCCCATCTAGCTTCAAGTGCCAGCTTCACCAAAATGATCATTTATATCTTGTGTTGTCTTCTTTAATTCAATCAACTTTTGTTCATAGTCTCTTTAAGCTCATTGAAAATTTTATTAATTAAAATGTTTTTCTGTTTATTTACATCCTATGAATTCATTGAGCATCTTAAAGATTTGATTATTTATCTCTATTTGGACTTTTGCAAAGATTTTCGCCATTGGGTTTTTAAATTATTTGCCTTTAACTTCCTCTGCTTCATTGCCTGTGGTATCAGCTTTTGAAGACCTAAGAGTTTTTGGAGGCATTTGGGCCTTTATTTTCTTATGCCTCTATTGTTTTTGCACTGAGGTTTAAAGGTGTTAGGATAAAACATTGCCATCATTAGCGATCTTTTCAGTTAGTGTATGTTTTCTTGTGATGTGACCTTGGCCTTGGTTATGTTTTGCTGTTTACATACTTCTTTGACATACTCAACAGAATAGAATCAGTCCATTCCTGTTTCAAGGAGAGAACAACAACGAGTGACCAGCATCCACAGAACCGTGCATGCGTCTATTGTATACTTTAAATTGTCCTTTAACAATTTCACCCTTTTCTGAGTAATCCGAGGGGCTATAGTAGTGTATTGATGACAAGTAGCCTGGGGTGTAGAAGATAAAGAAGGAAAAAAGAATAAAAGGAAGAAAATATTTCAGAAAGAAGGAAAGAAGAAAATAGCTGCAAAGGGTGGAACAAAAAGAAAAAGATGAATTCATTGATATTACTTTTATATCTGGAGTTGGGAATGGGAGGGAAAAAGTTTGAGAGGGTTTTTTTTTTGTAGGTGTAGAAAAAGGAAGAGGCCGGGAAGAATAATTGGTGACTGAGAGAGGCTGTAAGAAGGTGAGAACCAATTAATATGAAAGAAAGCTTGTGTTTGAATCCTCTATCCCAAAATTTGTGTAAGGGTTAGTTAAACTGACATGCCCATGAAAGATACTATCTAAACTAAATAATTAATTCATATTCTCCATTTCATATATACAGACATCTCCCATATGAGTACCAGATGAAAGAAGAAGAAAAAAAAGAAAACTGAAGAGGAAAAAATCCACACGTATACAAACATACAAGAGTAGACTTCTGCCAGTAATATTCACACTACAATCAAAATCTAACCACCGTGCTCTGCCTCTGTGTTCACACACAAAGAAACTTCAACGTGTAGCTACCATGGAGGGCTGAGCGCTAGTCCTCTGTGGTTGAGTCCAGAATTCCTTTCTGGTGCTTGAGCTGGTTCTCCTCCTAGGAGCTGTTCTCTTGCCTGCCAGGGAGTGAAGGGTTCGGAGGTCCAGATGAACCGCTAAGCCAGCCTGTCTCCTTGCCTCTGCAGAAAGACCTGTGCTTGGTTTTGGCTGCATTTCTGTGAGCATGGCTAAGCCGGGTGTTTGCCTCTGTGTCGTGCTGGGTTACCTTCGCAATTTTCTCTTGGAAGCTTTTATGAATGTGTTAAATGTGGAGATATATACTTACGGCATTGAATTGCACATGCCCTCAAGTTCTTTCTTAACTCAGAGTGAAAGGGATTGTATCACGTTCACTAGTTAGTAATCCACTATTTGGTTAAATGTCTGTGTCTTTACACGTCTTTAAAGCTAATCTTGGTAAAGACAAGTCAGGATATAGAAATGATGAAGATGCATCTTTGGCCCCCAAATAGATAGCATTCAAAATGCCTTGGTTCGGTGACCAGGGCAGATCATGAGGAATGTTTCACACCATCGCTCTGCAGTGATGATTAATGTGTTGCTGGCTACTAGACTACACCCCAGGCCAACCTGGGAGCAGTTGCCTTAACAGAGAAGAGACGGATTACTGTCTATCTGGCACCAGCTCCATCTAGGAGTCAGCAAAGTACTTGGTCACAGAAATGGTCTGGTTCAAAAGACTTAAGGAAATTTCTCCTGCCCAAGAAATCTTTCCCTGCCAGCTTTCCACTGACACAGAAAAGCTCACCATAAGAGTTCCTCTCTATTTAGAGAAAGATACTTTGTGGACATTGAGCTCCCTCAGTTGCTAAACCTTATTTCAAATTAATTAATATAATCTGATTGAGAGTAACTCCATGCTGAATAAAATGGATAGGGAAGTTTAGAGAGGAGAAACAAAATTACATAACAACATACCTAAGTGATTAAGCCAGCTGGGAATTCTGAATAACTAACATCCAAGTCAAGATATTCCACTGGATGTCATGCAAAAAATATCATCAGTATGGACAGAGAAATCTTATTTCTGTTTACACACTGTAATTCTTCTATCTTTTAGGTCTAAATAGTGATCTATTGCCTGCATTTTACCAACTATTTTTCTGAGCCAGTTTCATTCTTAGGAGAGGGATTTAAAAGTTTGAAAATTACACAGTTATAAAATATAAACATGACATAAAATTTTATAATAAAGTAAATCTTTTTTCAAGAAAAAGTACTTATTATAAATTACTTAATATTATTAACTAATAATTAAACTTACTTTCAACTATTAGTGAGCTATTAAAAGTCTCTGGCTTATGTGGCCTGTGCTGTAGCATCTCATGTGCAACTTTCTCATGTGTGCTGCAAAAACATTGAGGTCTAGGCAGAAATATAGATTTTCTTGTTTGTTTTAATTTCTATAAAATGGGAAAAGGAGCTGTAGCCAGTGAGTGAAAAGGACTCAGGGACTATCTTGATGAACATAAACATCTCATATGGGTGTGCATGCATATGTTTCCCTTGCAAGAAATATCAGAATTTCAGAGAAGAATGAAATTAAAGAGGAAAACAACGAGATTTACTCTTCATTGCTCAGATAATGTATGAAGGCAAAAAAGCTTTCCAAAGTCATACATGCCTCTCTCCCCCCTGCTCAGAAGGTGAGACCCAGTACACTCTGCCAGTGAGCAGAGAGGGTGGGGTACAGCAGAAGATGCCTGGAAAGGGGACGGTGGTTTCTCATATGCAAATTCAGTCACCATAGCCATAACCTAGGCCTGCCCACTTGTCACTTTTCAGAACTAACCGTCCACTTTGGAATGCAATTCAACGATCAAAACGTGCTAGCCGTCTTAGGGTGCCACCTCTCTGTCTGCTCTTTCCAGCACTTGTGCTTCTGACTGAAGAAATTCCATAATCTAAGGAAGCCCCACACGGCCTGGGTAGCCCCAGATCACCCCTGAGGACTCCCGTTTAACAGTGCTATGTCCTCCAGGAAGCCAGTCTTCGCAGCTGAACAGACACCAACATATTCACCGCCTTCTGACAGCCCAGCCTTCCACTGCACGTGTCAGCCCCGGGACAGAGACCATCTTGGGTGCTGTGGGTTCTCTGAGGTGTGTCCACTCCCAGGCGCGAGGGCCACGGGATGCGTGCATTTGGAATGAACGAATGAATATCTGGAAAGCACAAAACTAAGCTCCAAGAAAGTCAGAGGTTAACCTTGGGAGGTGAAATCTGAAACGAGGGATGCTTGATCTGCTGTAGAAACGGTCCTGGCCAGAACGTGTACAATGACGGGACTAAATTCCTCGCTAGCCTAAAAAATTTTAAAATACTCTCTTTACCTTCTGTTTTATCACCTCATCAATCACGTCATGCATGACAGGAAAGAGCAATGGGGTTATTGCTATTACGGTTTATACCTGCTGAGCAATTGCTGCATACCAATGTTCTCAGTGCCTCAGATACATACGATCAAACAGTCCTACGAGACACAGTCGGCCCTCTGTATATGTGGGCTCGTCCCACAGATTCAATGAGATACACATGGAAAAATTCTAAGCAAAACTTCACAGACCCCAAACTGAATATAACCATGATGTTTTGCAAATACATAATGTATCGTTACTGCACATGTATATTTTTGACATTACTGACTAAACAAGACAGTATAATAATCACTTACATAGCATTTACATTGTATTAGGTATTGTAAGAAATCTAGAAATGACAAAGTATATAGGAGGATTACATAAATTATATAACAATGCAGTTATTTTTTAAATGACTTTATCATCCTTGAATTTTGTATGTCATTATCACCATATTGTACAGGATGAAATCAGAACAAGTTGGTGAAACAAATTGCCCAAAGTCACTCAAATGCCAAAAAAAACAAAACAAGAAACCAGACTCATCGTGTTCCAGTCCCTTTACACTGACGGGTCCAGGTTGCTGCCCAGAGCCTCTGAAGACATCATATTGACTGGTGAGTGTTTCTCCTGGGTATTCCTATCATATTTAGATATTTAGATTATTAGCTGCTGGAAATTTTGCTGTATTTGGCTAGTGATCTATTGTGCTTCTGGGTTTACAAACGTGTAGCTGGTAACAGTTTCCCTATGAACCTTATTATCTCTCCACCTTGGGAAGATAACACTTGAAGGGACGTGAGAATGATGTGATGTAGTACTGACATGTCTATTTCTGTTTGATTTTGAACCCTAGCCCCTGTCACATGTGTCTGTCATCTACCTGATATTCAATCTACCCTCACCGACAGTATGAAGTGAATGAGTGACCTGAGAGTGTGCATAATATCAGTGTCCCAGGTTGCAACTGCTGAAAAAAGAGCCTCCAGCCCTGAGCAGACTCCAGACTGAGAACCAGAGATCACCAAGCCAGCTAAAGATCTGAACAAAACAAAATATTCCTGAGTATATTTTGGAACCAATGTGTTATTAATGTATCTGTGGAAATGTAAGTGCAGATTTCTTTTTTAAATTCCTGTAAATAAAGATGTGTCTTTTCTACTTCCTCAGAACATGAACAGCTTTCAGAACATGCTTATGATAATAAAATGTTCATATGATCTGGTGATAAAACTGCCCTTACTCCCTTACCTAAGAAATTGTTTGGACAACACTAATCTGACAGGGGACTGAGCTGAGAAGAGACAACTTCCTGCAAGAGACTCAGCTGGAAAGACAGCTTTCCATTTTGTTATTCTGGACAGATGAATAAAGTGGGAACTCAACTTCCAGTTCCTAGAAGAAGACGTACAAGCAAAGGTCAAAAAGTCAGCATCCTAAGGGCCAGAATCCTGATGCCTGATTCAGGCTCCTCAGAAGTCTTCAAGGGTGGGAATTAATGTCATTGTTCAGTATTCTTGGTGATCTCTCCAGGAATAAATTCAGCAGCACACATTGGTGATTAGCATTTAAGGTTCCTTCCTCAAAATACAAATAGCAAGATGGTTGGCCCAATTCACCGGCATAAAAGTCACAGATTGGAAGTGTCAGCCTGAATCCCTAAGCTTATGAAAGATACATCCCCACTGCTGGGTGACTCTTGTTCTAACTCCACTACTGCAGCCAGCCGATTAAGAATTCAAAGATTTAATCCTAAACAATAGCTGCTCTTTTGGGA
Organism: Dolichotis patagonum; assembly: GCA_004027295.1. Lineage (NCBI taxonomy): Eukaryota > Metazoa > Chordata > Mammalia > Rodentia > Caviidae > Dolichotis > Dolichotis patagonum. Next base: position 15,693 of record PVJX010028659.1, on the reverse strand, counting down.
ACTAACATAATGCATATGCCATGTAACCTCAAGCTTATTAATTACCCTAAGCTGTTTGTTCATCTGTAAAATGTGTTATGCAAGGACGTGTTGAAGGAATATGCAAAAGTACCAGCTTCAAGGTGCTCTGGTGAGTTTTTGTCCTTTAGCTGCTTAGAGTGTTTGCTGCTTAGTGTCACATGCAATGCTCCCAAATTAGTTGGCAGCAAACCAACCAAAATCTAAAAATCAGTAGGCAGTGTGGAACAGAGCTCATCTGTCTGGAACTCTCTGCAGGTCAAATTGAATATATAACATTTCATAAGCCTCCCGTGCACCAGCTGTAAATGTGCTAATAGTTTGAGCCTGAGCCTCAAGTCACTTCATCTGTTTGCTCAGTAAAGATGAAATTTGAAGCTAAAATTCTCTCCTAGGAAATATCTAGTATGCACTGTTTGTTTCCTTCATTGTTTAAAAATAAAAGGACTTTCTCATGGTTTTTATTTTCCATAATTCCCTACTCACCTGCTTCTCTCAGATATACAAAATGCAGACATTCCTACCCATTGTGTATATATAGTCATATTTTACTAGAAATGCGGTCATCAGGAATTGAGTGTGGCAACTTTCAAAGTCCTAGAAATCTGATTAAAATGGATATTTGTGCTTTTGTAACGTGTTCTTTTAAGCTTGTTTCCCAATTTTTTCTCCTAGACGCAGCTCACCCATCATTATAAAAGAATTAAACTGCTATGCATCTGTTTAAAAAGTTAAATACACAAATACTACGTTGCCCGCATGTTAGTATCAACAGTTTAAAATAGTTCATCAGTCACAGCATAGGCGTCTTGTTGAAGGTAATGGGAACACTTTCCTAGATTTAAAATGATTACAAATCCATACTGCCCTCTGGTGGCCATAGCACGCTGTCCCTTAAAACTGCCTGTGAGGTCCCTCATTCCTGAAGACGGCAAACTTTCCCAAGTAAAAGACACTCGGGGTGTGTGTGTGTGTGTGTGTGTGTGTGTGTGTGTTTGGAGACAGGGTCTCATTATGTAGTTCTGGCTGGCTTTGAACTTACTATATACCTCCAGCTCGTCTAAAACTCCCAGCGATCTTCCTGCCTCCATCTGGAGATTGCTGGGATTACAGGCTTAGGACACCTCGCCTGCTGCAAGTGACACTCTTTTTGCACATGTGTTTTCCATTAAAGAGAGAATTCAAGTTTTAATGTATCCTTTAATTTCTTTAATTTTAAGGAGGTTTCTAATTTTTCATATGTTTCTATAGGGGAACAGTTATAAATATTTTTAAATGTTGCATTATGAGTATTTAAATTTTCCATTTAAGACATTTACCTATAAAAATCTTATATATTTATATGGTTAACAAATAAGAAAAGGTATATCACCACTATGTTCGATATTTCCAATCCTTCTAATAGATCCCATCCATCACAATGGATAGTTTTATTCAAACCATTATGAAAGGCATTACAGCGCCCCTGGAAGGAGGAAGATGTTTTCAAAGAACAGAACTGCCTCTGAAAATACTAAATTGCCTTGCTTTGTGAAACTAGACATTGCGGAAGGATTTCCAAACCATGCTTTTGCTTTCTCCACCTTCAACTTACGTATAATGTTTGCAGAACTATGTTTAACTCTGTGTACTATATACACTTTACAGAATGAGATGACACCTGACCTTTTCCTGCCAGACAGGAAATGCTTAGAAGTCATCACTTCCTTTACTTGCCTTGTCTTTGAGCAACAGTTCTCAGGAAATACCCCTTCAAATCTCAGCACCTCGTAGGAACTCAATAAGGAATTGTTATGTGAGTGAATAATGTAGCAAATTATGGTTAAAAAAAGAGAAATTTTTAGCTTATTTCAACATCTGTCTGTGACCCCAGTATATTAGAAATCTAACTGAAGCAAAAATACAAGAATATGAATTTAATGTCATTGTCCCTGAAAGCAGCTGAATATGCATTGCATCTTTTCTATTCTTTGTTTGGTTTCCATGGGAACTGGTTGCAATTGAGGTTTTCCTGTATTTATCAGAGAGAGTTACTTTCCCCTGCACAGTGGTTCCCTGGTGGCCTTGAACCAGGGAAACCGTCAGTTTTCACCTTTCTCACTCATAGCCTCAAGATAAACTGTGGTATGTGTTGGAGCCACAGTGTTCTGATATGAGGAGGGACAAAGGGGACAGCCTAGGCCCTGTCCTTCCTAGGGAGGTGTCGGGGGAAATATCACGGACTAAGGCAGAACTATCCAGGCTTTGTTCCTCTCTGTTTTGGAAGTGAATATCCTTGAAGGATTTGCCCAGCAAGACACCTGGTACCCGAGATACAAAACCTAAGAGGAAGCTGCTTCCCAGTCTGCCACTGAGGACCAGATGAGGCCTGCGCGGTTGAGACTCTCTACCCGAGGAGCTCTCTGCAATTTCGGGACAAGCTCCCAGTGGATCCTGAGATCCTTCTGTCCATGTAAGTAATAAACTGCTTCATGAAAGCTCCTGTACCCCGAGTGTGCTGTCTCACCCTGATGGGGTCCAGGGGGAAAAAGCATGGAGAATGGGTATCTGTGTCTGTATGTGAACCCATGCTATGAACTGGCCAGCATTAGCGAGCCGCTGTCCAGGCTGCCCTATAGCGTTCCCACGTTCTGCATTTTACCACTAAACAGAGCGCTGCTGGAGGGCAAGGGACCTATTTTGCTTACATTTGTCTCCTGGTGGACATAGTCTCCCGGTTCATAGTTGAGGATTCACATATTCAGCGTGTATTAGAGTGCTCTACTTGGAAACTATATGTAGCTAGTTTTTACTTGAAATTATCACTGTATGCATCTATCATGTATTTGCATTATTTCAATAATACACTCAAAGTGTAAATAGAAGCCATGCACAAAGAGGTCAGGAACACTTACTGTTAGGGTTCCTGAGACATATCTCAGGTGGGAAATTGCATTGCACTTCAGTTCCTGAGTATTGATTTCAATCACATTCCTTGCTGGTTGGACATTGACAGGGACAGGGAATAGAAAGACAGAACAATGTCATCCCTGGTACCATGGGATCCCTGAGCTAGTTACGGGCAAAAATAAGCAAACTAATTGCAATTATGAGCTAAGAAAGGGCAGCTCACAGAAATAATATCCAAGCTGGAGCTTTAAGTAGACTACAGTGGTCTCCCATTATGGTATGCAAAATACGCTCCAAGACCCTGAGTGAGTATCCACAACCTCTCGGCATACCACACTCTATGCATGTGTTTTCTTATCCCTACACAACTGTAATAGTGTTTAACATATAGATAAGCAAAGTAAGAGATTATTAACTAATCATATGAAATACTTATAATACTATACTACAGTAAAACTGATACGAATGTTCGCTCTCTCCTCTCTCACCTCCTACCCCACAATATTTGACTATCACATTTTCATCTCAAAGAACTTGGCAGCTTTGCTTTGGCATATCCAAAGCGCAGGCTTCACGGCTTGCTGTATTTTGTATCATAGTTGTCCCCTCAAATCCATGTAGTATAGACTTTATCCCTAGGGTGGCACTGTTAGCAGGTGGTGGAACTTTGAAGATACGGAGTCTGATGAGAGGTCTTTAGGCCTCTGGGACTGTGCTCTTGAAGGGCATTATTGTTGGCCACGGAGACCAACACTTTCCTTAACCTCTTGTACTTCCAGGTCACGAGTGTGGTTTTGCTTTACCACACACTCTAGGCAGGATGTGTTATCATCCTGCTATAGGCCCACAGCAACAAGGAGAAATAATCACAGACAGTAACCCCCAAGACTATAAATCAAAATAAAACTTTTCTTTTTAAAAATTGATCATTTCAAATACTTGGCTATAGTGTTTTCTTCTGCAAAGCCACCTAGCATACTATTCCAGCACTTTTGGGCCATTATCAAGTAAAATAAGAGTTACTTGAACATAAACACCAAATATCACAACAGTGGATCCCATAAACAGCAATGAAAATGAAGTCTAGGTGACTAACTGTTGAGTAGTGTGCAGCACGGATGTGTTGGGGAAAGGGGCGATTCATGTCAGAAGAATGGCAAGAGTGGTCGGCAATTGAAAACTGATAAATTATTATTTGGGGAGTTTTCTATTTAGCATTTCTGAACCAAGACTGAAAAGAGAAATTTTTAAGGGAGACTATAGAAAGCAAAGCGATAGGGGAGATTATGATACGCATTGGCCAAGTGAAAATTGAGTGGTAGAATAGACAAATGGAAGAAATGTCCCAGGCAGAAAAACATTAGCATACAATTATGGATTCTATCTGTGGAATGCCACACATGACTGCATCATAGAGGAAGACAGGGACATCAGGACTGAGGAGTTCTGAGAAATAAGCAGGGCCAAGAGCACAAGATTCTTAGGAGGACATGAGCATGTTTAAGCTTCACCTGAGAACACAGGAAAACCCATGGAGTATTTTAAGAAAGAGTAATTCTTGAACTTTTGAAAAGCATTTTTGTCTCCATTATTAGGAATGGACTAAAGGCAGAGGATACTGAAAGAAAAGTAAACACAGAACTTTTAATAATCTAAGAATTGCCAGCAGCTTGATTTACCGGTGCAAGAAATAAAGTCATACAACAATTTGGCAACTGAATGCTAAATGAAGAAGAGGAAGGACTCAATGAAGCTTCTCCCTTAAAAAATCAAGGAAAAGCTACCAACAGAATGAGAGAAAGCAGAGTCAAAGGGGGCTGAATACAGCCTGGTAAATTCCTGTAGGATACAGTGAGTTTGAGGAACACACTACATACAGCAAGTTGGATGCATGGATCTGAAACTGGAGAGAAACAGATGAACATGTTAGTAAGTGGCAATCCCAGAATGAGTTAGAGATCTTCTTGGAGGAAGCATTCAAGGGAAAAAAGAGGACAGGTAGTGACAATGGAGTCATAAAAAGGAGTGGAGACATGCAGGAAAAGACCACAGAACAAGTATCAGTGAACTTTTGCTCAAGTAAATGCTTAATGCACATTTTTCAAAATAATAAAATTTCAAAAATGTATTCCTAACAGTGCACATAAGATCATTAATATTATTCACATACTAACATGCCATATAAATGATTACCATATGCTACATAAACCCTTCTTAGAAATTGCATATATACATTACTTCATTTGGATTATTACAACCAGTGACAGCGATCATTTCCATTTTGTCCATGAAGATATACAGAAACATTATGGTCTGGTAATTAATACTAGATGTCAGAAGTACCTAGATTCTATTCCTGACTAGACTGCGAGCCAATGGCTTTGGACAACTTTTAAGTTCTTTAAAATGCTCATCACAGTTCCCACATACGTTAAGCTTCACATTATATTTTTGCTTCATTGCTAATATCATTGGGTTATGGGGACATTATTCATATCATTGAGTGATTTATGATTTGTTACTAAAGTTGCAAAGTTTAAGACTTTAATCCATCCAGCCTAAAATGTTTCAAACCATGTGCACTTAATAATTAAACCAGTTCTGGTCCCAGAGGCTGGTGTGGTGGGAAGACGGTGAGTTCATGCTCTGTGCTTCTCCATTTTGTCCTGGAAGGAGGGCCCACTTGAAGTCAGTGAGTTTGTGATCTGGGCCTCACCCATTGCATCCCAGAGGGTGGGTGAAGCTGTAAGAATGTAAGACTGAAGGGAACCACAAGACCCTGGACAACAGCCCAGTGCACAGATGCACACAGATACCAAGATCAGGTCCGTGCCAAACACATCTCTGGGATGCAACACAGACATCAGCACAGAACGGTAAACACCAGAAGAAGAAACTGAATATAGATGCCCCAGAAACTGATGCCCCTATAGGCCTGCCAGCAGCCATCAGGGACCAGTAGCCAGTTCCAGTGGGCAGAAACAGCCAATCAAGCTACCATGCACCTGCCCCTATCAGGGGAGCCTTGAGAGTAGCCATGTGTGTCTGGAGAAGCCAGTCCTCCACCCCAGTGCTGCCCTGGGAACCTAGGATAGGAGAAACTGAGGTGCCTGACCCATTCCTCTACACTGTGCGTGGACAGCAAACATGGGAAGTGACCGGGACCCCACAAACTACTTGTCTGGAAGAACCCAGAAGATGTCAAGACAAAGATGCAAAAGGCAGTCTCTGGCCGCCAATCCACGCAGTACAAGTCCAGAAGATGTAAACGTGGAAGAGATTGGAGGCCACACACCTGAAGTTTCTGAGGTGATGGCAACTGAAATAAAGAAACAACCTCATGGAGCTATAAAAGAAACTTGTTCAGAAATGCCATCTCAGGTAAAAGAAGAAATGAAAAACATAATAAAAGAATTGCTGAACTTACCTAAAGACATGGATAAAGAATGGAGGCATTTGGAAAAGTGAGAGAAACCTTGAATGAGCAACATAAGAGAGATGCAGAATGCATGAAGCAGATTCAAAGAGATAATCAGGAAATTAAAGACTCCACTGAAAGCTGGCAAAATCACTTGAAAGAAACCGAAGACAAACTTTGAGAACTTAACAGTTTGCAACTGGCAACCATGAAAGAAAAGATCTTTCAAAAATAACAAGAAAGCAGGAAATAATAATTCAATGGCTGTAAGATGATGAAAGGAAAAATAATTTAAGAGCAATAGGTGTCTGTGCAAAAGCAGGGGTCAACACAAATGAAATAATAATATTATTTACAGAAGTAATAGCAGAAAACTTCCCAGGCTTAGGAGAAAGACCTGATACAAAGATAAGTGAGACATATAGAACTCCAACTATCCACAACCAAAATAAATCTAAACCCAGACATATAATAATCAAGACCCCAGAAATTCAGCACAAAAACAGAACATTAAAGCTGTTAGAGAAAAGAAACAGATCACCTATAAAGGAAAATGCATCAGAATCACGACAGACTTCTCAACACAAAGCATCAAGTCAAAAAGAATTTAAGTAAAGTATTTTAAGTCCTGAAAGAAAACAACGTCCAACCCAGATTGACATACGCTGCAAAACTATCTTATAAAATTAATGGAGAAACAACATACTTCCATGACAAATAACAACTGAAAGAATTCATGAGCACCAAACCAACTCTACAAAGAATACTAACGGACATTGTAGATAGAGATAAAAATGACCACAGTTCCAGGAACAGTGGCAGAGGGGAACTGCCAAGCAAGGCAAAGAGTTGAACGAGGAGGAAAAGTAGGGAGCCAGTGGCAGGAAAATAGCCAGGCAGAGATGAGCCAGTGCATGTTGGCCATAACCCTTAATGTCGATAGCCTCACCAAAAAAGAAACACAGGCAGAGTAGATTGGGAGACAGGATCTATCACTACACTTTATACAAGAAACACACTTAACTCAAAAAGAAATTCATAGACTAACAGTCAAAGGAGAGAAAAAACAATGCTCCATGTGACGGAATGGGGAAAAGGCAGGGACAGCTTTCCCATCCCTGTATAAGAAAGATACGGAATTTTTGTACAGTGGAAAGCTACTCGGCTCTAAAGAAAGATAATCCTGAGGCTCTTGTAGGTAAATGGATGCAACTTGAATCAGGTTCATGGGTAAAATGGTTCAGAGTCGTATGAGAGAACATTGTGTTGTCTCCCTAGTATGAGAGACTGAGGGAAATAGTGGGATCCAAAATGCACATTGGAGATTTTGGAAGTGAAAGAGGGGGAGGCATCTGAAAAGGGAAGGTGGTAGCCATTATTAATTTCCTACTACCTTGTTTTGAAGCCATGTGTTGTTTTCATTGTTCTGTTTTGTTTGGTTTTATTCTGTTTTGTTTGATTTTATTATGTCAGATGATATGGACAGCTGTTTCAAAGATAACAAAATGTATTACATTAGCCATTGTTGGTTTCCTATTATCTAGTTTCAAAGCCCAATGTTGCCTTCATTGTTTTGTTTTGATTGATTTTATTCTATTTTGTTTTATTTGATTTTATTATGTCTGATGGTATAGGCATCTACTTTGAAGATAACAAGAAGCATTATGGTAGCCATTGTTGATTTCCTATTGTCTTGTTTTGAAATTTTGTGTGGGGTTCACTGCTTTGCTCTAATTGGCTTTGTTCTGTTTTGATTTGTTTGTTCTTGTTGTCTCCAAAATAAAAAAAAAAGACTAAGCCAATTCTACTATTCACCTTCAATATCTCCATAGGCCAAAAAATCAGAAAAATATTAATTATTTTTATGAAGATTTCATATAAGTTAATATGAAATGATGATCCCAGTGTGCAAAGAACATACATAGACATATCCACGAATTCCCCAAATGGGAGCCCAGTCTTCATTATTTCTGTGAATCAAATAAATAAAAATTTAGCCTGTCACGTACAACTTTCATGTACTAAAGAAATACCAACAGTAAAAGGCAACATAGACCATGCTACAAGCCAACAATGTCAGCTACACACACTTGCTCTTTATCTGAACTTGGCTCTAACTTTGATATCTGGAAATTTAGCAATTTGTAACATGAGCTGTAGAAATTTGTCTGCCTCTTGGCATAATAATTTTAATACCATAACTATTTTCTTGTGGTATAATGCTAAATTCCACATCATCCCACATACTTATTATAGTATCATTTGTTATAGTGAGCATTCGGAAACAACAAAATGTCTATAGATAGAAGGCTATTAAAATGCATTAGAATCATTTCAAATGATGAAATATTATGAAGCTATTTACAACTTACAATCCTAAGGATTATTTACTTACATAGAAAGGTCCTTAGCAAGCCATGCGAAAAAAAGAAAGCTGAGGATAGTCTACACTTAACTATATATTACAACCATGTGTAATACTCATAGGAAATCTTTTTTAAAGTAACCAGAAGAAATTTCAGCAAAGGCTTTTGCTAATGATAGTATACATAATGTTCCTCTTTCTGTACACTTCTCAGGATTTTTGAAAATATGTCAGCTCTGAAAAACACTTTAAAGCAATTTATATTTATATACCTGTCACGACAAATATGAGATTTTAATATTTTTTGTTTCTACCAAAAGTATTAGTAATTAAAACTTAGTCATTTTTAGCTTTCAACAAAGCATCCAATAAACAAAATCTGATGAAGTCAGAGTACATGACACCACCACTGCTTAATATGGTTATCAATTAATGCAGCTTTGCCTACGACCTCAGGTGACTAAAACAAAACGAGAGAGCAAATCAGCCAAAATGTAAAAGAAAAAATTGTGCCTTTTAAAAAGTGCTGCTTTCTCCAACTCTTTGTGAAGGATAAAGTAGTTCGTATTAAAAACTCTAGAGATCATTTGGACATAATAACTGAACCCCACTGAGTAGCTTACTTATTTGCTTAAAAAGCAAAACAGGAAACTCAAGTGCTAGTGCATTTTGTTAAACGTTACATGCATCCAAGTGATAAGCAAAAAATAAACTGGGAAAGAGTTTGGGGAAACCTTTCTTTCCACACAGAACTTATATTACTTCCAATGGAATATGTATAGATAGAATGATTTTTTTTTCAATCTTTGAAAAAACAACAAAGTTAGCAATGTATGACTATTGGTAGAAAAGGCTAAATTTACTTGACTTCCATCAGATGGCTTTACATCTCCTGACAGCAATTCTAAAACACCAATCTAGGCAGATGTGCATGTATAACATGGTCTTATTACTCCAGAAAGATTTTTGAAATTTTTATTAGTACATGTTTGCAGTACATGATATTTACATTCCTTATGTGGATCTGGTACCTGCACAAGCCACCTTCTACGAAAAGAACTCATCTTCACCATGGGAAGAAATGTATTTAAGAATTTATGCTTTTGATAAAGTATAGTGATTGAAATGTAGAGCAGATGCCTTTCTGCAGAGGGTGAATGAAAGTTTTCAATTTGCAACCACAAGGGAGCCATTTAACATCCTGTAGAAACAAATGTGCAACTGTATTCATTTGAACGTGTCTGCTTCTTTTCTAGGAAACAATAGAACCCTGGCAGAACTTAGTAGACCGAATAAACTACAACAGGAGTTTATGTGTGACCCACTCAACAGGAATTTGTTGCTTGTGACTTCCCCCACTTCAGGGAGAGTTAAATGACAGAAGACTGAGACCTTGAGTTCACTTGTGCTCTGTGACTTGGAGAAGTTACTTAACATCTCACAGGCTGAACTCCCTCATCTACAAAGCATTGAGAAACACACTAGCTTAGAAGAACTTCCCAAAAATCATATGAAAGTGTCTATGAAAATTTCTTTACTCACATCCTCCCGTACCAACTTCGGTTCTCTACCTAAAGCTAATTAGTAAATTAGCTAACTAGTAAATTCCAATGCTCCTTCTTAGAAAATTATTTCTAGAAAGTGACAATTTGTGGGAAATGAATAATTAAACTTGCAATAAACTAGGAGCACATGACTGTTAGTTAATTTAGAAAAGTATCAAGACTAAAAAGAGATTTCTCCCAAGGAAGATTTTCCCAGATATAAGACTGTAACACTGTGAAATGAGGTATAGCAAATCTCACCACTAGTAAGAGAGCCAGAAATACTGACTCTATCTCTCATTCTCTCTCTCTCTCTCTCTCTCTCTCTCTCTCACTTTCACTCTCTCTCTCTCTCTCTCACTTTCACTCTCTCTCTCTCTCTCTCTCTTTCTCTCTCTCCTCTCTCTATGATTTTGGGTAAAAATATTCCTTTTGCATGACTTAAAATATTTACTATTATAGACTCACCTCAAAGATGTTCACATTTTTATTCCTCAAAAATTTTTACATGTATAATCAAAATGTTTTCATGTAAATTTCTCGCCTCTTCCAACATAACTTCAAGACATTTCTTCCTCTTTGTGCTGTCCCGGAGGTATCATAATTTCTTGAGTTCTCCTCCAAAGTTTAGTGCATGAGCTAAATGCAAGGCAGTGGCGAATGCCTAGGGAGGGGATTGCACCTTAGATTTGTGAATAATCCACCACGTCCAGATGCCACACTGAGTCTATAGAGCAGGATCGGGGAGTTCAGCTCCTGTGACAACAAAACCACTTATATTTCTGGGCATAAATGACTGTCCGCATATTTGTCGATGTTTTCCCTAAGTACCTAAAATATTCCACCCTATTATTTTATTGTTGCTGTTGTTGTTTTATTTTGTTTTGTTTTGCTTTGTCTGTGTGAGACAGTCTTGCGTTCTAGTCCCTGCTGGCCTCAAACTCATGGCAATCCTCCTGCCTCAGCCTCCCAAGTACTGAGATACTCCACCACACCTGGCTGTCCATCCCATAATTTTAAATTCATTGTTTCACTTTGGCAAAACTGACTTAATAATGTGATTCTGGGGAATAAGGGTATGTCTCAGCAGTACAGAGAATGCCTGGCAAGTGCAAGGTACTGAGTTTGATTCTCAGCATCAAAAAAAAAAAATCTGATTCTGTGTCAGCAACATTTCCTACACCAGCCTCTCTGTATCAAAAAATACAGGGAACATGAGCTCCCATCTCCTCCGTGGAGCAGTTCCAGGCTAGTTATCCAGGAAAACCAATTGCCTGTGTCCACGGGGAAATTTGGGTGTGAATGTACACAGTAGCTTTATAATACACGCAGAAAAATCCCGACTACCTAGGGAGAGGTAAACATTATGTGCAAAATCCATATGACAAAATACTATTAAGCAGTAAGTAGGAAGAAATATGGAGCAACACTGATGGATCTCAAAAACTATGCTGGAGAAAAGAAACCACGCTCTAAAAAGAGTGGCTACTGTAGCGTTCCAGTGAAGCAAAACTCAGGAAGAAGCAAAATCTAAGATAATAGATTTCAAAACATCCCTGTTAAGGGTGGAAGGAGGAGCCGGGACTCACAGGGTGCTTCTGGGGGACAGAGGGTGTTTTGTGAGGAGTAGAGACTCTATCTAGATCACACTCCTGAAAGACACAATACACATGCACATAGACACACGCGTCACACAGACACACACAACATGCATGTTCCACACATACAGCACATATACACTAAATGCACATGTACATCACACACATGCATAGAATGTACATGTACTACAGTGCCACATACACCACATACATGTATGTATACCACACACATCAAATACACGTTTATATACACTACACACACATACACACACAAGTGCATAAAAATATAAACTATACACACATCACACCAAAACCGTTAGTATACACTACTCATGTACAACATAAATACATAGAAAGACACAAATACACCACACAATCATATCACATATTCACACACACAACCAAAGTTTATAGATCCATCCTCTTTAAAAGAGGTTTTTACAGTAAAAATTGTTTCATTAAAATTGATGTTGTAAAATAAATGAGCACCAACAAAACATTCATCTACAAGTGGATGGATAAACTCTAGTACTTTTACACAACCGAGCACTGAACAACAATAAAAAGGAATGAACTGCTGATATATACAGCCATAAAACAGATGAATCTCCAGCAATTTGCTGAAAAAAGAAGCCAAACACAAAAAGAAAACATCATGAATTCTTGTATTTACAGAAAGTTTATGAGCAGAGAAAACTAATGTGTGCATAACTCTTTCAGAGGATAGAGTACTGACAGCAAAAAGAGTGTGGACAGCTTTCCTGGGGTACTGGAAATGCTCCTCATTTGGCAGTGCAAGTGTGTCCCAGGTGCGTGCATTTTTCACCTGTATTCCAGTATGTACCTTCAGTAAGCGCTTTTCACTGTAAACTGTAAGCGTCAAACTATACTCCAGTAAAAATATACATTGAACAAAGTATAAGATAAAATTTTAAATTCTGTAAGAGAAAAAGTACTGTCAAAAAGTGTAATAGATATACATAAATCTACATGCACTATGCTACTATACAAATAAAAATTCTGAGTTTTAACTCATTAAATATGGACAAAAATTTCAAAAAACTTCCAAAGGCAGAGGCTATCTCTGTTAGAATTCTGGGAAAATGATAAAAGCCACAGACTCAGGGTTAACCTGTAAGATGAGGTGGGGAGAGAGAGAGGCACTTCACTGACTGTCAAGTAATTCATGGGAATCATCTACTCGAAAATGCTGCTTTTTAAAACTATAAATGGAGATGGGCCAAGGATTTAGCTCAGCGGCATAAGTGCCTGCCTGGCAAGCACAAGGTCCTGAGTTCAATCCCTGGTACCAAAAAAAAAAAAAAAAAGTAAAATATAAATGGAGATTTTTGAAATTCTGTTGACTATTCTGCAAAGACTTTGTGAGAGTAAATTACTAATTCTAATCATAGTATAGACAAGTGAATGTAAAACATTAGAAGAAAATCATGAAAATTGAGACACATTCTGATATCCTAGTTGCTTAAACAGTCTTTTTAAATTTTGACTACTTCTTTTATTTTGTTTTTTATTTTTGACGTACTAGGGTATCAGCCATTACTAAGCACATATCCAATTATTGAACTACAAATCCGGTTCAGTCCACTTAAAATAAGTCTAAATACACATAATTTAACCGTGTTTCATAGTAGTATAATCACAGGTAACTGTGATTAGTTTGACAACACAAATAAATAGCATCAATTAAAACTAGATTTGTGCTATACATTTTTCTACAGTTTCGTATCAGGACAATTATTTGCTCATTACAACAAATTATAACAAGTCAGATAGCAGGATTATCTTAATTTTAATATGAAGGAACAAAGACAAAGCAAGACTAGGTAAATTCTAAAGTTGCTCCCTCAAAATTTGCATTTAAATCAAGCTTTCTGGCACTTACACAACATTTAAAGATTTATGAATAAACTAGCATTAAAAAGAAGAAGAAGAAACCAGCATTAATATGGCTTACAGTAAAAATGGTCTGTTATCAAATAGGATTAATGTCTGTGGTAAATGTCTTTAATATCCCAGTGCAAGTATGTTCACCCTCCGTGTTCCTCTGATCTCAGGCACAGCTGTACGGCATGTCCAGGTGAAAAGAGTTCTCAATATCCAGAGCAATACTTCTGCTTGTTTTGTTTGTATTGGTGTGTTTTTTTAAATAAATTTTATTTAAAGAGAAAAAAAAAACAACCAAACAAAACAGAAAAAAGAGTAGCAACAATACAGAATTCCAAAGGCAAAAAGAAAAGAACAACAACAAAAAAAACAGTAATAACTACTTGATATGTTACATACTGTCATCTTGGAAATAGTGGTTAAAGTTATAAAATTAAAGCATACAAATTAGACATTCAAACAGTGAGACTGTAAACAGTTCTGCTCAACATTCTAATAAAAACAGTAATATGGTCATCTATCTTACATACTTAAACATACATGCAGTTATATCCTTTAGAGCACTTTCTTTTCCTCTCTTTTTTACAGTAGCAATTATGCATTTTGGGTTTTATTACTCCTACAGTTCTCATTATTTTTTACACAAGGGACACTATGTGATATTTATAAATATGATTTTTATTTATTTCACTAATGAGGATAGTCTCAAGTTGTCTCCATTTCCCTATGAAGGCCTCAAGATCAGCCTTTTTCATAGGTGAGTAATTTTCCATTGTATAAAAATACATCTTCTTCATCCACTCTGCAGTTGATGGGCATCTTGGTTGTTTCCAAGATTTAGCTATTACAAATCATGCTGCTATACACATGGGTGCACATATATCACTGTGATATGAGCTTTTCAGTTTTTCTTGGAAAATACCCAGGAGGGGAATAGCTGGGTTGAATGGAGCTTCCAATCCTAGTCTTCTGAGAATTCTCCATACTGATTTCCATAGTGGTTGCACCAGCCTACACTCCCAAAAACAGTGGAGCAGTGTTCCTTTTTCCCCACAGCCTCACCAACATTTGTTATCAGTTGATTTCTTGATGGCAGCTATTCTTTCCAGTGTGAAATGATATCTCAATGTTGTTTTACTTTGCATTTCTCGAATGACCAGTGATGATGAGTATTTCTTCATGTATTTATTTTCCATTTGAATATTTTCATCTGAGAACTGTGTGTTCATCTCCAATGCCCATTTTTGGAGAGGGTCCTCGAATTGGGGGGTGGTTGGTGTTTTTCAGTTCTTTATATATTTTGAATGTAAGTCCTTTGTCTGAAGGATTATTGGCTAAGATTTTTTCCCATTCTGTAGGTTTTCTTTTCACTCTGATGGTGATTTCTTTTGAAATGCAGAAACTTTTCAATAATATGAGATCCCAGTTGTTTATTCTCTGAAGTGTTTCTCATGCACTTCACATTTTATTCATGAATTCTCTCCCTACTCCTATGTCTCCAATGTTTTTACCTACTTTATCTTCCAGTAGATTTAGTGTTTCTGTGTTAATATTTAGATCCTTGATCCATTTTGACTTTAGTTTAGTGTATGGAGATAGGCATAGGTCTATTTTCAGTCTTTGGCATGTGGAGGGCCAATTTTTCCAACACCATTTATTAAAGAGGCTATCTTTTTTCCAGTGAACATGTTTAGCCCCTTTATCAAATATCAGGTGGCTGAGTGTCTTTGTAGTAGTGTTTGCATCTTCTAATCCGTTCCATTGATCCTCAGGTCTATTTCTTTGCCAG
Source organism: Dolichotis patagonum (assembly GCA_004027295.1). NCBI lineage: Eukaryota > Metazoa > Chordata > Mammalia > Rodentia > Caviidae > Dolichotis > Dolichotis patagonum. The sequence goes on along the minus strand of PVJX010028659.1, from coordinate 167 downwards.
AAACATGCTGATTTTATCACTGTAGCTTTGTAGTATAGTTTCAAATCAGGGATTGTGATGCCTCCTGTCTCTTGCCTTTGTTGCTCAGAATTGCCTTTGCTATTCTAGGTTTCTTCTGTTTACAGATGAATTTTAGGATTTTTTTTCTAGATCTGTAAGGTATGTTG
>PVJX010028658.1:0-23533 GCA_004027295.1 Dolichotis patagonum | reverse complement strand
AGGGAATGCTCAGAGGGGTATAAAGAAAAAAAATATTCTGGCTCACTTAATCCTCTAGGTCAGTAGTGGCAAACCTATGGCACATATGCCATAGTAAGCACACAGAGGCCTCTCTGTTGGTACACAAGCCAAATAAATCCCTGCAGCCTTGCCCAGCAGGGGTCATGCATGTGTTTAAGAGTAGTGGTGCCACCGTGGGGCAACCTGGGGTGCCAGGAGAACAAGGAGCTCTTCCCCTCTCTGGTGGGTGGCTGTGAGTGTGGCAGGCTGTGGTGGCCCGCAGGAGAGAGACCCTGGCGTCTCTGGACCTGCACCATGCAGTGACCTGGGGTGCTGGGAGAACAAGGAGCCCCCCTTCTGGTGAGCGGCTGTGAGCCTCCTAGCACGTGGGCTGAGAATCAAACAAACGTCTCATGTCGCCCCGTCCCATATCATCCCCCCGCCCCAGCTTAGCAAGTTGGAGCCAGTGAACTGGACATCTTGTGAAAGATTGGCTGTGTTGTTTTGTATGAACTCTCCATATACAAAGATAAGGACAACCATTTGAAACAAAATAAGAGACAATATGATAGTGAAGATCTCTGGTTGTCTAGCTTTGAGATTTATGCTTTCTTACATCCCGTTTTGTTCTGTTTTGTTGTGTTAAATTTTACCCCCTTTAAAATAAAAAAATAAAAAAAAATAAAAATTATAAATAAAATTAAACTCATAACTAAAAAAATTTTAAAAAAAGAGTAGTGGTGCCAGACAGTGCTGTCACAGGCCACAACTTGTTAGCTATAACTCATTTGAGCTTTGCATGCCATATATTTACAAAGCTTATTTACAAATGTTTGTTTCATTTATCCTTTTTAAAATCATATTTTCCCTTTTCCTTTCCTTCCTTTTCCCCTTCCCACACCTTAGTTTCTCTTTCCTTTTGAACAACTTCTTCCCATTTCATAATATCTATTGTACATTTTGATCCTTACTTACTCTGTCAGTTTCTCACACTGGGGAGACATGTGATGTATATACACAAGTCTAATTTCTTTCACTTCAGTGTTTGGTCTCACTTCCTCACACTCAGATGACCTTAACAGTCAAAGGGTTCATCAGCCACCACCCACCCCCACCTGCATGATCTCAGCCACTGGTGAGAGCATCAGCCACCCCTCACCCCTACCCAGAGGACCTGGTAGGTCAGAAAGGGTGCACTGAGTCTTCCCCCAGGAAGAGTACCTCAGTGGGTTGGTAGGAGCCTTGGCAAACCCTCCGCCAACTCAGAGAACTGTGACAGACCTGTGAGAGTGAGACATTCTTCCATATAATGAACCCCAGGTAGGCTGGTGAAAGTGTCTGCAAGGCCTTCCTCTACTAGAAGGAATCTGGCTGGGCCTGTGAGGCCCCAAGTGACACAGAAGGGGTGAACACCAAAGACAGGTGGGTCTGGCGGCAATGAAGTCTGAAGCCACAAAAACAATATGACCTAAGGGTTACTTAACATAGATACTCCTAAACTAGTCAACCTAGGAAGAATCTAGGACTTACCAAACTGGTCCCACAGAAGGAAATCAGGTGACTGGTCCCTCTGCTATACTTTAGGACCCAGCAACTGGGTTAATACCAGTCACACAGTAGGACCTTAAGACACACATGATGGCATTGGAGATTAGCGGGATTCAAAAGAACAAAATATTACTAAAAGGTGAAAATGACAAAAGGAAAAAGTAAAATACAATCTTAGCCCCCCTAGCCCATCAAGAACAAGTACAGGAGATAGTGAAATAGAGGACAGTGAAAGTCACACACCTGAAATTTCTGCAAAGATAGCAAGTGAAATAAAGGGGCAAATAAATGAAGCTGTAGAGGAACTCAGATCAAAAATAATCTCTCAGGTAAAGAAAGTATTGACAACCTTAATGAAAGAGTTGCTTGGCATAGCTAGAGAAGACATTGATGAAAAGAAAAGGAGCATGGGAAAATGATGGAAACCTTGAATGAACAATATAGGAAAGAAATAGATTGAACAAAAAAGATTCAAAGAAATATATAGAAATTTTTAAATTCTACTAAAAGCTCACAAAACTGTTTGAACCAAACTGAAGATAGCCTTTCAGACCCTGATGACAGGATTGCAGGTAACAATCACAAAATCTTAAAAATAACAAAGGACCATAAAAAAACAATTCAACTGGTTCAAAATGATGCAAAGAAAAACAATATATGACCAACAAGTGTCAAGGAAAACTAAACCAAAACAAATCTACATCCAGACATATATTAATCAAGAAAAACAGAATACTAAAAGCTGTTAGAATACTAAAAGCTGTTAGAGAAAAGAAACAGATCACTTATCAAGGAAAGCCCATTAGAATCATGGCCAACTTCTCAATACAAACCTTTAAGTCAAGGCCAGCTTGAAGTGAAGTATTTGAAGCCCTAAAAGAAAACAACTTTCAATCCAGACTGATGTACCTTGAAAAACTATTTTTCAAAATTAATGGAAAAATAAGACACTTACATGACAAAGTACAACTGAAGAAATTCATGCCCAACTAATCAACCTTAGGAAGATTACTGTTGCAGGGAATTGTGGGGGCCTCTGCATGCTCTTCACAGGGAGAGAGAGTTGTCTTCTTTTTCTCAGCTTGAAGAAGATTCTACAGTCCTTATTGATACTTTTCTCATCATTACCATTTTTGAAGCAAAGATAACCCAGCTTTCTAGTTTGAGCTTTCTTCTTGGCCATCTTTTAAAATTTTAAAAAAATATCTGTAAGATAGAAAAGCGATAGTGCTATGATGTCCAAGTCATTCCAGCAGTCATCTCTTGGTAGGGACTCACAGAGTCCTGGGTGTGACCTGTCTGCAGCAGGAATAGGCCTTCTTGCTGCTGCTACCCAGTCTTTAAGTATGCCAGCATCTCTTGGAAGGATGGACCAGGGTATGCACACCTTGTCAGTTTAATGAATCTTGGAATGAGTTCTTCATTGAATCAACAAGGAGCTCATAGTGCATTGTCTTCTGCTAGTACTTCTTTCCATAATTTATAGTCTACATTTAACACTGGAAGTAGAGGTCCACTCGCTTTGTGTTCTCAATATCATTGAGATGCAGACCAGGCCAGTAACATTTTGGCCAGCTTTGGTCTGTCTGCTAGAGACTTAGATGAACTGAGTCATTATCCAGAGGACAAGATGACTCTTGAGAATTTGCCCCAAATCTCTTTGCATCTTAAAAGCAGGAAAACTGAAGAAGCTCCTACACTGAACTATAATAGAGATGGCAGATCTGCTATACAAAGGCCACCATACAAAGTACCCAGGGATGATTGGGAAGAAAAAAAGGCACATTAGAAGAGGTAGTTTTGATGATTGTGGTCCCAGTCTCAACCCAGTTCTTGATTATGGCCATGGAAGTCGTTCTCAGGAATCTGGTTATATTTTATTTCATTTTATTTATTTTTTTAAATTATATTTTGAAGGTAGTAAAAATGCAACAGAACAAGACCAAACAAAGCCAATTGAGACAATGCAGTGAAATTGGTACAGAACTTCACAGCAGGATACTTGGATACCAGTAATAGGTACCATAGTATATCTTATTATCTTCACAATAGTTGTCCAGTCAATTAGGTATAGTAAAATCAGACCAAAAACAGAACATTATAAAACCAATCAAAAGAGTATTGAATAGAGCAATACAAGTAATCACAACAAAACAAAACAGTGCAAACAATATTTGCCTTCAAACAGAAGATAGAAGAAAATCTTCCATATTTGCTACCTTGTATAAGGTCATCCTCCCCAAAAGATGCTCAGACCTCTGTCCCCAGTTGCTAAGGGTTTTGGGATGTTTGATTCTCAGCCCGCGTGCTGGTAGGCTCACGGGAGCCCCTGACTGGTTCTCCTCCTGGCTTGTACCAGAGGTGCTTACCAGCAGGGCGAGTGAATGACTTTCTTGCACAGCTGCCTAAGTTCCAACATGACCAAGGAATCTGGTTATTATGACATAATGGATTATGAAGATGACAGATTAAGAGATCGAGAAAGGTGTAGGGATGACATTTTTGGTGAGACCTCACATAACTATCAAAAATTTAAAAGTGAGAATGAGAGAATGGGACATGGTCTTGGTCTCTTACAAGAGAAACTTCTGTTTGAGAAAAGGGATGCTCCTCCAAGTAGCGATACTGAAGACTTCCATGGACTCTTACCAAAAGGTTATCTGCATCTGTGCTCTATAAGTGATCTTCCAGGTCATTCTAATAAGGAGTAGAGTCAACATATCAATGGAGCAAGTTCCAGTAGTCATTGTCAGCTTCTTCTTGAAATCTACCCACAATGGAATCCTGACAATGATACAGGACACACAATGAGTGATCCATTCTTGTTGCAGCAGTCTACAAACCCAGTGCTAGGGATTCTGGGACTGCCACTGCCATCATTTCATCTTGATGGACCAGCAGTTGGACCAAGAGGAATCTGGGTGCTAAAAATGGAAACCTGCATGGACCAAGACACATGCAGAAAGGCAGAGTGGAAACTAGCCAAGTTGTTCACATCATGGATGTTCAGTGAGGAAAAAACTTGACATGCCAACTGTTACAGTTGGTGGAACCATTTGGAATTATTTCAAATCATCTGATTCTAAATAAAATTAATCAGAAACCTGAAGCAAAGCCAGATTAGAAATTTAATCAAAAGAAAGAACTTGGACATGTGACACATCTCAGTAATTTACCCTATTCTGGCTACTGATAGTGTTGTCCTCAAGCTTGCTGAGCCTTACGGGAAAATAAAGGCTTATATATTGATAAGGATGAAAAGTCAGGCTTTCATTGAGATGGAGACTGGAGAAGATTCAATGAGCATGGTTGACAATTGTCTGAAAAAAGCTCTTTGGTCTCAAGGGAGATGTGTTAAGGTTGAACTGTCTGAGAAATAAAAAAAAAAAAAAAACTGGTACTGAGGATTCCTAACAGCAGGATTGCCTTATTGAAGAAATATAAGTCCAGAAGAAGACCTTACTTTCCAGATGGCAAAGAATCTCCAAGTGATAAGAAGTCCAAAACAGTTGGTTCTCAGAAGACTGAAAGTACAGCTAAAGGTGAAAAACAAGAAGAGAAGTCAAGTGAAGATGTTGAGAAAGATACACAGAATGACCCAACAGAACAGGAGCCTAACATACTTCTTGAATCTGAAGACAAGCTATATAGATGAACAAGCAGCAGGAGCTCGTCTAGAAAGTGGCAGTTTGGTGGGAGATGAGACGGATCTTGCTAATTTAGGTGATGTGACTTCTGATGGGAAAAAGGAACCTTCAGATAAAGCTATAAAAATGATGCACATGCTTCAGCAGCAGCAAAAAATATCTGAAAAGGGTGAACAAGATTGAGGAACTTGATCAAGACAATGAAGCAGCATTGGAAAATGGAATTAAAAATGAAGAAAATAGAGAACCAGGTGCTGAATTGGTTGAGATGCTGAAGATCTCAACAAAGATACAAGTGAAAATGCAGATGACCAAAGTGATGAAAACAAGGAGGACTTTACAGCCCTGGATGAGTATAGAATTTGACCATAGCATCCCAATGTTCCTGTTGGTATAGACTATGTGACACCTAAAACAAAGGTTTTACTGTAAGCTCTGTTCACTCTTATATACAAATGAAGAAGCTGCAAAGATTACACATTGTAGCAGCCTTCCTTATTGTCAGAAATTAAGAAACTTCTGAATAAATTGGCAGAAGAATGCAGGCAGGAGGAAGGTTAAGATGTACAAGAAGTTTGATTTCAAAGAAAATAATGGTTCTTTGTTTTTAATGTTAACTCTTTAAATACTGATAGTTAGAAAAATGATTGTACTCTTTTTTTAGTGAAAAAATAATAGACTGTTCGTGTGTTAAGTGTTAATAGCAAAAAAATACACATAAGTTAATGATGAATAGTTTTGTTTTATCAGAGCAGCAATGGAGAGAAAAAAGTACTTGTGCAGACTGAGGTTGTAAGCTAAAATGCTTGCACCACGAAGAAAAAGGTAACATAGAACCATTCAGACAAATGAAATTTAGTAGCTCAAGCTTCAAAGAAATAACAACTTTTGATTCCATTCAATAAAGAGCAAAACTGACTGTATTTTTATTACTTTCATCTGAAATAGTCCACATTTTAACCTAAGCCTAGCAGACTTTTTGTTTGGAGTTTGAAACTGTTTGGGTTGCATTTCATTTTTAGAGAACTTCATGTGAGATTAGCAGTTCCAATGCATGGATAAATTTCTTTGAATGTCATGCTGTTAAGGTAATAAGGAATATTAAGTAGTTGACTTTCGAGTTTATAATTTTTTCTCCCTGAGTTCATGCTAGGTTTTGTATTCTAGTAGTCAATGTATTTTCTGTGAAATATAAAAATATTCCTGTTCTCTTTGACCAGTATTAACTTCTGAGGATCTTATTGCTTGTCACTTGAATCCTACAGTTGTCATACATCTTTGATATAAACAATATTTGATTTTTGAAGTGTGTAGACCATTTTCATATTCTTGATATGTAATCTTACATTTTAAAAACAGTTTGACCACAATTCTTGATGCATGTTTCTAATTCATGTACCTGCACATGTGACCTTATGAAACTAACACCTTTCACAACAGCATCCAAAAAATAAAGTTCTTAAGTGCCAATCTAACAAAGAATGTTAAAGATCTGCATATTGAAAATTATAGTACTTTGAAAAAGTGAATCAAGAGGATATGAAAAAATGGAATGCTATCCCTTGCTCTTGGATAGGAAGAAACAGTATTATGAAAATAGACATACTCCCAAAACACTTACACAGATTTAATGTAATCTTAATAAAAATAACATTATAATACCTCACAGATCTAGTGAACACATTCCTAAAATTCATTTGGAAACAGAAGAAATGTAGAATAGCAAAGACAACTCTGGGCAACACAAACACGGCAGGAGATGTCACAATCCTTGAATTGAAATTATACCACAAAGTTAGCGATAAAATCAGCATGGTACTAGAAAAAAAAGATCTGAGGATCAATGGAACAGATTAAAAGATATACAAGCCACTTCAAACACACTCTTATCTTTGAAAAAGAAGCCAAATATTCACTGGAATAAAGATAGCCTCTTTAATAAATGGAACTGGAGAAACTGTCTTTGCACATGCCAAAGACTAAAACTAGACCCATACCTTCCCCCATACACTAAACTAAAGTTAAAATGGATCAAAGATATAAATATTAAAACAGAAACACTAAGTCTACTAGAAGGCAAGATAGGTAGAAATCTTGAAGACATAGGTATAGACAAAGAGTTCATGAGCAAAATACAAACTACATGAGAAGTATTTCAAAGAATAAATAACTGGGATCTCATCTTATTAAAAAGTTTTTGCACATCAAAACAAATCACCAACAGAGTGAACAGAAAACTCACAGGATGGGAAAAATTTTTAGCTATCTCTCAAAGGACTTATATCTAGAATATATAAAAAAATAAAAAAAATCAGGCCCCCAAATTCAAAGACCCAATCCAAAAGTGGGCATCTGAGATAAACATGTACTTCTCAGATGAAGACTTACAAATGGCAAATGAATATAGGAAGAAATATGCAACATTACTGGTCATTCAACGATGCAAATTAAAACATCGAGATTCCATCTCATTCTAGAAAGAATGACTGTCACCAAGAAATCAACCAATAACAAATGTTGCCGGTGCTGTGGAGGAAAAGGAACCCTCTTTCACTGTTGGTAGTAGTGTAGAATGGTACAAACACTGGAAATCAGTGTGGAGATTCTTCAAAAAGCTACAATTAAAAATCCTATTGAATCCAGGTATTCCCCTGCTGGTATTTCCCTAAAGAATTGAAAACATCATGCCACAGTGATATATGTGCATCAATGTTTATAGCAGCACAATTTATAATTGCTAAACTTTAGAAAAAACCTAAATGTCCACCAACAGTGAAATGGATAAAAATGTGTGATTTTTTTATACAATGGAGTATCACTCAGTTATAAAGAAGAATCACATTGAGGCTTTTATGGGTAAATGGATGCAATTTTAGACCATAGTCAAGTGAAATAAATCAAACTTTTTTGCATGTGTAAATATTTATATCGCCTCCCTAGTATAAACAAAAATAAAAGAGTAAATAAGATCCAAAATGTACAATAGATATTGTGAAAAGGAAAGAGAAAGAAAGTACTCAAAAGGAAAGAAGAACTTGGATGGGGAAAGGAATAAAGAAAGAAGGGAAAAGATTATATGTATATGTATATATATACATATATATACATATATGTATATATATGTGTGTGTGTATTTGCATATATATACATATGTAAATACACACAAAAGGTAGATAACTATACTACTCATCTCTGTTTGTTCATCAAAAAGAATAGTTTATGCTTCCATTGCTTGATTGATCATTTTTTAGGCTAAAATTTTGTAATCTGTAAAACTACTTCTAAGATAACAATATGCAATATAATAACTAGTTTTAATTTCCTATTATTTTTTGAAATTCTGTATCAGTTTTATTGTTTTCTTGTTTTTATTTTTAAAATAAATTAAAAATTTAAAAATAAAAGATTACGGTCTCAAGTTGCATTTATTTACAATTAATTTCTCACATTTATCCTTCTTTATGGCAGTGTACTACTCTATTTTATAAAAGAAACAGACATCTTCTTTCTGCATTCTTCAGTTGATGGGCACTTGGATTGTTTCCAAGATTTAGCTCTTACAAACTGTGCTGCTATAAACATGGGTGTACATATACCACGGTGGTACAATGTTTTTTAATTCTTTTGGGAAAGTACCCAGAAGGGGAATAGCTGGGTCAAACAGGACCTCTATCCTAGTTTTTTAGGAACTTCCATGCAGAGTTTAGTTTTCTCCAATCTACACTCCCACTAACAGTGGAGAACAGTTCCTTTTCACCCAAAGCACCTCTAGCATTTGATTTCTTGATAATAGCCTTTTCTAGAGTGAGATATAATCTCAGTATTGTTTCAATCTGTATCTCTCTAATAACCAGTAGTGCTGAACATAAATAAAAACCAATAAATATTCATAATCTTATTTTCCATCTGATAAGTATGTATTCATTTTAGATGCCCATTTTTGGATTGGTTCTTTAAATTTGGGGAGTTTGATTTTTTTCAATTGTTTGTACATTCTAGATATAAATCCTTTGTCTGAAGGACAACTGACTAAAGTTTTTCCACTCTGTGGGTCGTCTTTTTACTCTATTGGTGATTTCTTTTGCTGTGCAAAGGCTTTTAAATAGGATGATATCACAGTTATTGATTCTTTGTATAATTTCCCATTTCATTGAAGCTTTGCTCATGAAATCTGTACCTACACCTATGTCTTCAAATATTCTTCCTGTTCTCTCTTCCAGGAGATTTAGCATTTCTGTTTCAGTATTTAGACCTTTGATTCTTTTCAATTTTAGTTTAGCATGTGGTGAGAGACATGGGTCTACTTTTAGTCTCTGAAGTGTTTTTCCAGCACCATTTATTAAAGAGGCTGTCTTTATTGCAGTGAATGTTTCAGGCTTCTTTTTCAAAGATGCGATAGCCAAGTGTGTGTAGTGGCTTCTACATCTTTTAATTTGTTCCATTGACCTTGAGGTTTGTTTTTTTGTTTGCCAATACCACACTGTTTTTATTATAGTAGCTTTGTAGTATAATTTCAAGTCAGGAATTGCAATGCCACTAGCTTGCCATTTTTGCTGAGAACTTTTTTTTTGCTATTTTACATCTCTTGTTTCTAAATGACTCTTAGCAATATTTTCTCTCATACTGTGAGGTTTGCTACTGGTATTCTGACTGGAATTGCATTAAATCTGCATTTGTGTGTTGTATTTTCATGATGTTGGTTCTTTCTATTCACGAGCAAGGCAAAATGTTCTATTTTCTGATATCCTCTTCAATCTGTTTTTTCTAAGTACTGTAATTCTCAATGTATAGATCTTTTATTTCTTTTGTTTGATTGATTTCTATGTATTTCATCTGTTTGGATGCTATTGTGAAAGGTGGGGTTTCCCTAATTTCTCTCTTGGTAGATTTTTGTACATGTACAGAATTTTGTAGCGTCACTTTTGTATTCGGCTACATTTCTGAATTTGATTATTGAATTACAAGTCTTTGGGCAGGGTTTTGGGGGTTTCCTATGTGGAATGTGATGGCATCTTCAAATAATGATAATTTAATCTCTTCCTTTCCTATCCTTATTCTTTTCATTTCTTTCTCTTGTCTAATTGTTCTGGTCAGTGTTTCCAGAACTATATGAAATAGAAGTGCTGATAGTGGACATCCTTGTCTTGTTCCTGATTTTGGGTTGAAAGCTTCCAGTTTTTGACCATTTAGTGAGATGTCAGCTTTTTTTTCATAGATTGTTTTTATCAGGTTGAGGTAAGCAGTCCTATGAGGGAAATTTATAGTGGTCAGTTCTCACATCAGAAAAATGTAACACTCCCAAATTAACATCTTAATGGTGAACCTCAAATTTCTAGAAAAAGAAGAACAAACCAAATCCAAAGCTCTTATGAGAGAGGAAATCATAAAGATAAGAGCAGAAATTAATGCAACTGAGACTGAAAAGACAACAAAAAAATCAATGAACTGAAAACTTGTTTCTTTGAAAGATTAAATAAAATTGATAAGCCTTTTGGCAATCTTATCAAAAAGAAGGATGAAAAGACTTAAATCCAAGAAATTATGAGTGAAAAAGGTGAAATCAAAATGGATCCTGTGGATATCTGGAATATCCATCAATCCATCAATATCTACTTCAAGAACCTGTACTTGGAATATAAAGTCTAAATGGGCAGATTTCTAGATGCATTTTAATTACCAAAACTGAATCAAGAACATATAAAAATGCTAAGTAACCTGATACCTGTCAATGAAATTTAAAATGTAATTAAAAACTTGTCAATAAAGAAAGGCCTAGGCCCTGATGAATTCACTGCTGAATTCTATGTGAAATTTAGAGAAGATCTAATGCTACTACTAATGCTAAAACTCTTTAATGAATTCAAAGTGAAACAATACTTCCAAAATCATTCCTGGTTACAAGTATTATCCTGATACCAAAATCAGAAAAGGACCAAATCAAAAACAAAACTACAGGTCAATCTCCCTAAAGAACATAGATGCAAAAATCTTCAATAAGTTCCTGGCAAACAGAACGCAACAAATTATAAAGATTGTATACCATAACCAAGTACGATTCATCCCACAGATGCAGGGATGGCTCAACATATGCAAATCAATAAAATTAACACATCATATCAACAGAGCCAAAGACAAAAACCATATGATCAACTCAATAGATGCAGAAAAAGCTTTTAACAAAGTCCAACACCTATTCATAAAAAAAAAAGCATTATCCGCCAATGAGGCTGGTATATAATCTAAAATCTTTGCCCACTGCAAAAGTTAATCTAATTAGTGAAAGAGTTTTCAGTGCAATAAAAGAGCAAAATATGAAAGTAAAAAGTAGCCTTTATTCCAAGGATGTGGAGAGGAGTCCACGACCATAGGCAGTCTAGCTTCCTCTGACTGTGGGGTATGGGATATACGTATAACCCTCTGACCAGAGGTGGTGCTTAGAGTGGGCACTGATGATGCGTAAGGAACTGATTGGAATTTTTTTTGCATGTACTAGCAAAGGAAAAAGGAAGTTGTAATAGGGGAAAGAGGAAGTGACCTCAAGGTAAATATCCTCTGATTCCACCTCCCACTGCCATAATATCGTGTAACTTATTCTAGGGCAAAACTCTTTCATTCCCATCTTTTTATTGTTAGGAAAAGGGCAAAGTCTCTCTCTTACTATTTCCTGCTGAAAGGGGCACCATTTTGGGGTTCAGGAAGGTTGATGGGATGACAGTTGATGCCCCTGTAGAAGCTGGTACCGGGTGTTTCAGCCAGGACAACATTATCATTGGTGAATGCCTGCATCCTAGATTGGAAAAACAAAGAGACAAGGTGCTATGAGGAGGCAGGCCACTATCATATTTAAGGACCCAGGAGAGGTAGAAGGAAAGGTGTCTTTGATTTAAATATTCTGTTCCATCAGGACCACGGTGAGGTAGAATCTGAAAAATAAGCGTGGGGTTAGGAAGAGTAAAGTTATGAGAGGTACTTATTTTCCCATCTTAAAGGGTAAAAATTAGAAGTGTAGGTAGGTAGGGCTCATCTCTGGTCCAGGAAATGTGCTGGAAAGAGTAAGAGGGTTAGGGAGGGCCGTGGCTGTGCCACTATAAGGGAGATATGAACTCAGGCCCTCAGAGATCTCATGTTTACCCAGACAACTGAGTGTAGACAGGACTAAGACAGTTGTTACATAGAACAATATGAAGACAATTTTGCACATGATGAGAAAGTCTTTAAGAAAGACTGTCAAGAGTCCTGCTGTAAAAAATAATTATTAGAATGTAAAGGATTAGGAACCAAATTGGATAATAAAAATGACTTAGCCTGAGAGTTGTGGCTATGAGGCCTTGGTGAGATGGCCTCAGGTGGGAGACAGAAGGTGAAATGACCACTCAGGATGTTTAGATTCAGGGTTGGGAGGGCACTGCTTAACCTGAGTGATGTGGAACCAGGATGGCAGTCCAGTAACTTTGACCACTGTTGGGGTTGCCAAGAAGGGACTGCCCCATCTTAGTTGTCCTGTAGATTTAGAACATTTGAGATAAATTAGATCTCCTGGGGATATGGGAGCATCTGGCTTGGTTCCTTCAGAAGGCTGGGGAAGGCAGAGATCAGCATGTTTTTGTAACAAGTGTCAGAGGAAGGAGAGGATTGGGATGTAGTCAGCAAGAGGAGGGAGACTCTGCAGGGTAGGAAGATTGTGGAGTAAGAATGGCCTGCCATACGTAAGTTTAAAAGGGCTTAAAAATGTAGGAGCCCAGGGAAGTGGCCTGAGCTTGGCTAAAGCTAGGGGCAGAAATTGAGGCCAAGGTTGGTGTAGTTCTAAAATGAGTTTTGTGAGGTGTGTTTTTATGAGGTCATTTGCCTTTTCTACATTTCCTGAAGATTGTGGGTGGTATGGAATGTGTAGGCACCAGGTGATGTGCAAGCTTGAGGATACCTGTTGGGTGATTTGAGAAATAAAGGTTGGACCATTATCTGACTGAATACTCTGAGATAGACCAAACTTTGGGATGATTTCCTATAACAGGACTTTAGTAACTACATCAGCAATCTCCCTGGTTGTGGGAAGGCTTTTATCTGTCCTAAAAAAGTACAAACAAAGGTGAGAAGATATTTGAGAGTTTTTTTTGGTGGGGCATGTGTGTCAAATCTACCTGCCAGTCCTGACCAGGGGTGTGTCTGAAAAATTGATGAATAGGAAAGGAAGGGGGTGGTATGTGTCCCTGAGAAGAGGTTTTACTATAGAGATATTGAGACCTCAGAGTATCTGGATCAGTCTACATAAACATAAGGAATCCTGATAATTAGGGTGTAGGGGGATGGTTAAAAAAAAAAAGGCATCTTTAAGATGCATGACTAAAGTGAATGGTGAAGGGAGGGATATGAGAGAGCATGTTGTAAGGGTTTGGTACCACTGGGTGCACTGGGGTAACAGTGTTATTGATTACCCCAAGGTCCTGCACTAGACAGTAAGACCCATCAGGCTTGATTACTGGGAGAATGGGAGTATTATAGGGTGAATGGGCAGGTTTAAGAAAACCATTGTCTAAAAGGCGCTTGATTATAGGTTGAAGTCCCTGTAAATGTTTGGTAGCTATGGGATCTTGGGGAACATAAGGAAAAATTGAAGGATCCCTGAGATGAATTAAAATAGGTGTGGCATGGGTAGTACAGGTGAGATTGGAAGTATCCCAGACTATGGGACTGACTAGAGAAGAAGGGAGGGGAGGGGATGACATTGCGGTACACTGTGAGGGTGTCTGAAGGATGAGAGCTGTGGGGAGGGAGAAGGTAAAGGAGAAATTAAGCTTTTGAAGATCTCTACTTAAAAGGGGTATGGGACATGTTGGAGTTACCAGAAAGCTATGGGTAAAGAAGAGAGTCTGGAACCTGCATGGAATAGGCCCTGTCTGCAAAGGCTGCATAGGTTGGTCATCAACACCAACTACAGAGACTGAGGACCTAATACAACAGCCTGAAAACGTAGGAAGAAACCTATATATGGCCTCTACGTCCACAAGTACAGAGAATGTCTTACCTGAGACCTCCAGTGGGACTTGGGGCTCTGAGAAGTACACCTTAATGGGGGGCTGTGGGCCCTGAGCCCCATCAGTCTTCAGCAGCAAGTCCAAGTAGGTCAGACAGAGATGAATGCAGTGGTGACGAGATCTCCTGTGAGGGCAAGGAGTTAGAGGATGGCTTACCTGCTCTCTGGTGTCTAGAACAGTCACTCTTCCAATGGCCCTTGAGATTGCAATAGGGGCAAGGCCCCAGAGGAATGCCAGGATGGGGTACTCTCTTGCCCAGTGTCCTTTTTGTTGCACTTGAAGCATGGTCCAGGAGGGGCTCGGGCAGCTCCACCTTGTCTTGGTTTACCTGTCTCAGAGCTCCAAGTGTCACTGCTAAAAGATCAGATTGTTATTTTTCCTTTTGATGTTTATCTCTGTTCTTGAAAACATGAAAAGCCATAATAAGAAGGTCTCCCTGTGGAGTCTGAGGGCCAAGTTTAGCCTTTTGTCTTGGGATCTAACACACAGCAGAAGGTATCTGTCTCCTCCACAGTCATAAGACATCTGATTCTCTGTGCTGGCTATTTTGAGGCCCTAACCTTGTCTGCCTATAACATTTTTAACTGACTTAGCTGCCTATAGTATTTTTCTCTGAAGAAGTAACCCAAAGTACCATGAACGATAATGGGCAGACACAGATCTGACTTCTTCAGGTTAAGGGAGTTGAAGTTGTTGAACGGCAGTCAGGGATACTCTGCAGAGCTTTTAACTAGTGGCCCTCAGTAGATAGCAGGCATTTTCACCTTGGGGAGATGTACAGCTTTAAGTCTAAAGGACACAAAGGCAAAGAATCAATTAGTACACAGGAGTGAAATAATGCAATCAACAGAGTATTTATGAGTATAATTTTAGTAATGGCTTCCCATAAGGAGGATAAGGATAAGGTCTAGGGAATTTTAGAAACTGGCATGTTTTTCATTTGTCATACACACATTTAGGTTTTATAATTTTATAAGTACCTCCTGTGCTGTTAGAATGTCAAACGCCATCTGATTTTTGGAGAATGCCTGTTTTATTAATTTTACCTTTTTATTTAGGAGCCAGATCAGCTGTGGTGTCATTTAAGGCCAATGTAGTATAGTTAATTATGGCCCCAGTATGTGTCATATAACCTTTTCCTGGAAAAGACCTGGTGGATCCCAGTAAAAGGAATCTCGTGGCTGGAGCACAAGAAAAAGGCAGATGTCTGGATTTTAAAGAAAATATTTATCATCATAAACAATCCCAATTTTATATTTGAAGGCATGAATATACCATCAGATCAGTAACAGTGAATTGTTTCAGTCATATGAACTTCAGTTGGAATGTCTCCCATAAGGCTATGGAGATTAGTAGGGCCTCAAATTAATGAACAAGAGGCCAGGTGGCCACTTTCTTATTCATCAGTTGAAGTCCTGTCCAATGTCTCCTCACCCCAAGGGATTTTGTTTAACCAATTTTAGCATAATTTTGACCAGCTGACAACCTAGGTGGAAGCAAGTTTTTTAAATCTATAATCCAAATAAACCTTGATTAAATGATCTGAAAATGTAAGAGGAGGAAAAAAAGATTCTTAAGCTCAAATAAAAAGGAACAGCTGTTTACAGAGCAGACAAATGGACAAACATGGACAGATGATCTGTACAGTATAAACAGACTGGACAAATATACAACAGATAGACTGACAAACATGTTACAAACTCAAATGCACTCAAATATATTTGGCCAATTTGAGCTATAATAAATAGACTAGTGTGAACCTTTTTGTAGATTAATTAATAGAGATCCCTTGAAATAAGAATAGCAGAAAAGGAACCTTATTTCTGGTGACTCTGAGATAGGTCATAGAGGGGGAAAAAAAAAGAACATGAATATGAACTAATTCCTCAGGGCCATCCACGCTTATTCCCAAAGTGGGAATAAGGACTGAGGCTAAGAAGGCTGTGGAGTGGGAGGTATAGGTGGCCACCAAGCAGCCAACTGCCCAAAAGGCATCTGTGTCTGTGGGAAATTATCAGGTGATTGACTATAAAATGGCTGCTCATCAACATGTGACAGGAAAACACAAGATGGTGACTGATTACTGGGAGACCCACAACTAGATGGCTGCTGCTGGTCCCATGATGAGGGACCAAAGATGGTGGTGCACCGTCATCTAAGGGATCTGGTGGGGAGGAAGGGAGAGTTTCTGCTGGAGCAGAGCAAGGCAGAAGTATTTGGGACATCATATAGGAGAGTGAAAGACTTGTCCTCAAAGTAAAAAAGGTCTAAAAATGAAGGGTTTCTGCCAACTTGCCACCATTGTGACTAAAGCATAAATAAAAGATCAGCTTTTTGGGTTTTTATAGCCTTCTTGAGGCCAAGAGCACCAAGGTTATGAATCAGCACTCCAGAGGTGTGTTTATCGGGGGACAGGGAGTGGTCCCCATGACCAAATTCTAAGTGAGCTGAGAGAACAACTTTGCCTTGTAATGTAAGAGCTTTAGCTCTCCCCCAAGGAACACAGAAGCTGTCCTGGCTCACACCTATCAAAAAGTCATCACCTGTTTTTAGACTGTGACACGGAAACTCCCAACACCTATTCTCCTCAGCGATTACCAATGAGTGTGGGGCGGGGTCCCAGGGAACAAAAATAACAGTTTTGCCTCAGGCTGTATGGCCTAAGGAGCATGAAAACTGCTATATCTATCCAGGGATGGCAAGGATAATTTCTCGACACAAGCTTGTGAATTTTAGGAACAGAAGCAGAAAACTCCGCGCAGCTGCTCACCTAGGATGAGTGAGGAAGGTCACTGTTGCCTCTGGATTAGCGGTGGCAAGTAAACAGTCCTGGAGGAGAAAATAGGTGGCTCATAGGTAGGGTAGCTCGAACTGGGAGTTGCTCCCAGAAGCTAACACACTCTGCCATCCAAGTCACGGCACCATCATGAAAGAGTTTTCGGCATGATAGAAGCAAAATATAAAAGTAAAAAGTAGCCTTTATTCCAAGGACATGGAGAGGAGTCCGCAACCATAAGCAGTCTAGCTTTCTCCAACTGGAATGTGGGGAATGGAATATACATATAATCTCTGACCGGGGGTGGTGCTTAGGCCGGGCATGGATGACACGTGAGGAGCTAACTGGAAATTTTTTCACGTGCACTGGGAAAGGAAAAATGGAGTTGTAATAGGGAAAGAGGAAGTGACCTCAAGGTAAAAATTCTACCTCCCACCACCATAATATCATGTAACTTATTCTAGGGCAAAACTCTTTCACTTAGTACACAAAATAAAAATTTCCTTGTGTTTCCCCAATTGCAAAAAGTATGTTATCAAACAAACCTAGATAATATTAAATGTTTTTGCTGGAAGATACTGATGTTTTCTAAACTGAAGTTTTAGGTCTCATGCATCATGCATACTGCTTCCAGTTTAATCTAATGAAAACCAAGCAAACAAAAAAAAATCTCCATACAGTGCAAACACCCAAGCTTAAGGGAAAATAAACCTTTCAATCTGCATGTATGTAACATATACTACCACTGATCCAATCTGTACTTTCAGAGACAAAAGGAAACTCCGACTAGACACTAGAAAGTGGAATACGGAAGATTAAGGTTCTGAAAGTCTGGTAGCTGAGGACCACCTGAGATCAGGAGGAAGGGTCCATTATCTGCAAGCATCCGTGATGGAGAGCCTTGATTGAGGATCTATCTAGAAGCAGTGCAAGAGAGTGAAACCTAGATGAAAGAAACAGTCAAGGGAAGTGGTTAATGGACAAAAGGCAGTGGACAAGGACTGACACCTGTGAGTTCATAGAGGCCGGAAACTCACAATCATCTCAAGTGAAAGCAGCGTGGGTCACAAGACTGGGGAAAGATGGTGTGGGGACAGCAAGTGCAGTGGGTCAAGAATTGGCCAGTAAGAATTAGGGCAGAGAGAAGAGTGTTGCAGGAGTGGCTTGAGCCTTTCTGGGCACTTGAGGCTTGTTTTTCGGTAGATAAGTGCAGTGGTTCTCAA
The DNA here is from genome assembly GCA_004027295.1 of Dolichotis patagonum. Classification (NCBI taxonomy): domain Eukaryota; kingdom Metazoa; phylum Chordata; class Mammalia; order Rodentia; family Caviidae; genus Dolichotis; species Dolichotis patagonum. The sequence continues at coordinate 5,307 of PVJX010028658.1, read as the reverse complement.
AATGTGGTCCCCAGAGCAAGAACAAAGATTCCCTGAGGAATTTGAGAGAAATGTAAATTCCTAGGCACAATCCAGACTTCCTAAATCAGAAACTTGGCCCGTGGTAATGGGTGAGCCCATCTGTGTCTTAACAAGCCCTTCAGGAGCTTCTGATGTTCACTAGTTTGAGAACCACCAGGCAAAGGGTCAGTTGTAAAGCAAGAAGGAGGGTGGGAAAATGTAGGAAAGCCTAAGGAGGTCCTTCGACTAGGAATTTTAGAAAATAAAATAAAATTTTAATGCCATATTCCAAAACAAAAATTAAGTTTATTTAAAAGATATACCTGGTTGTGGATACTTGCCTCTCTCATCTACTCTACACTACGCCACCCTGGTCTGCGCCCACAGCTCATCTGTGAACTGCATCCACAATTCCAGCCATCTGGCTTCTGGTTAGAGGCACCACTGGGGAGCCCCACCCCCACCCCCCACCCCCAGCCAGGAGATGGAAGGAGACAGCATAGTGAGGTCAGTACACTAAGCCCCTAATTTTCTTTCTGGTGCCTAGGGTTTCCTCTGTCCTTTAGCCAAGATAATCACTCCTTCTTCAAAATGCTAGTCATAGCTCCTTCCACTTGTTACCTTGGGTTCAGCTTTATTACCATTTCTGTGAAATGGCATTGTCTACTTTTCAACAACCAATCCACACACTTACAGAGTAAGTTTTCTGAATAATCACTTTTGTCAGACTCTCCACAATTAACCACTTGTGGTTATTATTATTATTACTATTGTTGTTGTTATTGGTGTATTATGAGGGTTCTGTATAAGTCATGCACGTTCTTTGATTTCCTAAGCCTTCCATGCATTGTCTCTCTCCCTCAGTTGAATCTAGATACAACAAATCTTTTGCTTGCACCATCACTGTTGGAAGGCAAACATGTGATCTGGGTATAGTGGAAACACCTGCCTTTGACCTCTGATACAGTCAGGTTGACTCACCACATGCCTAGATGGCAATTATTTAGAAGTCAGCCTAAATTAAAAACAATTTCTGCTGAAGCTGAGTTTAAAAATGAGCAAATGAAAAGGCAAAAATTGGAAAGTTTTTAAATAATGTAAATGAATCACACTTAGTACAGGATAGATTGGGGCATTGTGAGAGATGCAGCTAGATAAATATAGACAGCACTTGGAAAAAAATCTATTTGATCACCCTGTAAGATTTCCTATTTTGGTAATAAATAGTGCCTTTTCTCCCGCTAAGAAAAAGATGATAAAATTAAAGGAATATACAATTCCTGTACTACCAATGACCTAGAATATTTAAAGTTACTATCTGTGATACCTATCTAACAAGTAAAACCAGTCTCATTGGAACAAAAATAAAGAGCATTTATTGGACATTAAGTAATCTAATTTTAATTCCAAATGTGTTGATTAAGCAACTTAATGCAAACCATTAATCTTTCTTTAACAAATCTTAATGAATTGCTTAATTTATATAGCAATTCCAGTAATATTACTTTATTCCAAATATTCTTTTAGCATGAGGTTTTGCAGTTAGTGATTTTTAACAGATAACATTATATTTTTTGTTATAATTCAAAACATGACAAGATGAAAACATAGTATTCTTAAAATCCTTAACAAAATAATAACCTACAAACAAAGTTGATTCTATTTTTCTGGCTGCTCAGGGAGTTTTTCTCTGAGGTTAGTCTCATAGTTTTCTATAAGGATTGATATGAATTAAGATTGGGCTCTTCATTGCACATGAACCCAATCGTGTTATTGATATTTCAGTACATGTTTGCTATTTGCCTATGTTCCTAAGAATGAGAGGAAGCTTTACAAAGAAATTTTCAAAAACATACACTTCTTTTACCTTTAGTACCGTAATGTTTTGCTCATCTATTTTCAGGGATCCTTGAGATTCCTGGTATGTGTAGCTGCTCATGCAAAGCTATGCCAATTTACACATCATACTAAAAAATTACCAAACAAAACCCCATTAGGTCAAACAAAAGTCTATAGATGGACAAACCATAAAAAAGAAAGGTCTATAGAAGAAAACATCTATATGAGAAGTCTACAAGTCTTAAACTTATAGGTATGGTTCATAAAATGCTATTTACTTCAAGAAATAGCTATTTGAGCTTAAATTTGTATCATGATAGCCATAACTTTGAACACTACCATATTAGCTTTTCAAAATATCCAACACAGATAACTTATAAAGAGAAAATCTTCTCTAGCTAACAATTTTAAAGGAGATTTAAAGTTCAAGATTGAACAACTGCATTAGTCAGCCTCTGAAGGGGGAGATCAATGTTGGCATGGCATGCAGCGAGCACATGTGTAAGAGCTTACATCACCAAATGGGATGTCTGAGAGAGCAGGACTGGCACCCACAACTCATTCTGAGGTCTCAGCTCCAGCAGCCTAAGGTCTCATTAATTCCCAACAGCACTATCCTGAGAACTAAAGCATTAATCACAATGGACCCTGGAAAACATAACTAAATGGTCGAACTGTCTTAGAACTCCAATTCTGGTGTTTGTTTTGAGAATGTTTATCTATATATCTGTATAAGTATATCTATATACTTTTATCATCAATCTATTCATAGAAAAATTGTTTAAAATCTTATATATATGGTGGAAAATGTCCCACTGATAAGTGTGAAAAGGAGTAATAAATATAAATTTTTATTTGTTATAACAATGTCATTAAAATTGAATAAATAGAAATATTATTTGTGATCTATAACATCAGAACTGAATTAAATTATAACAATGACTTTCAAAATTCCTATTGGAAATGGGCAAGTTTTTTCAAAAGAATATGCTGTTATTTTGAATGCTTTGATAATGTCTTTTTTTGTCTTTTGTTAAACTTTTGAATAGTTAATTTGTGAGCTCTTCCCTTTCTTTCCCTCCCCCTCTCTCCTTCCTTTTATTCCTTCCTTGATTTTTTCTTCCTTTCACTCATATTTTCAGGAGAGTGTATCTAGAACAGTTATTTGTTTTAAAGTCATCAGTACTGACTATCCAAGGTTTACTGAGTAAGGTTAAAATGATATTCTCGGAGCCAGAGAAATTCATTGCACCACATGGTGTGAGCTTAAGGCTTGCACAGCATACTCCACCTAGCCAAGCAACCTTGGTGGTCACTTGGGATCTGGCAGGGCCCTGTCCAGTGACTCCAGTCAGACAGAGATCCTCAGTGCACCACATGGGGCATGCTGAAGGTCCACCCAGCATACTCCACCCACTCAGGGAGCCTCTGAGTGCCATAAAGGACCTGGTAAGCCCTGTCTAACAACCCTTTATTTAGCTAGAGAAACTGTGTAGGGTATATCAATCTGGGTTAGAAATCATTTTCCTTTAGGATTTGAAGTAATTCACTCCATGCTCTTCTTGACTTCATTGTTTTTGTTGAGAATGGCTATTGAGAAGCCTGCTATGATTCTGATTCTTTTCTTTATAGATGATTTGTTTTTTTTTCTCTAAGAGATTTTAGTATTCTGTTCATATGTTGAATATCTGGAACATTAATTTTTATGTGGCTCAGATTGATTTATTTTGGTTACAGCTAATTGGAGTTTGATATGCTTCACTTATCTGTTTATCAGTTTCCTTTCCCATATTTGGGAAATTTTTGGCTATTACTTCTGTAAATATTCTTTTTTATCATTTGTGTTGTCACCCTTCTTTTTGTTTACCCCTATCAATCTTATATTGTTTTTCTTTGAATCATCTTGCCTGACTCCTTATTATTTTTAAAGATGTTTCCTTTCCTGTTCACTAGTTGCAATCTTGTCTTTGAGGTCTGAAAGTCTATCTTCACATTCATTGAGGCAGTTTTGTCAGCTTTTGATGCAATTTTTGATTTGCTGGATATCTCTTTGAATCTGTTTCATGCATTCTAATTTTTCTCATATTGTTTATTCAAGGTTTCCATCATCTTGCACTGCTCCTGTATTTTTTTAACTATGTCTTCTTTAGATGTGTTTAGCATTACATTTATCATTTCTTGTTTTACCTGGGGGATTATTTCTGATCTGAGTTTCTTTACAACTTCATGGAGTTGTTTCTTTACTTCAGTTGCTATCATTTCAGAAGTTTCAGGTGTGTGGCTTACAGTTTCTTCCATGTCCATGTCATTTAGGCTTGTTTGGAATGGGCTGGTAGTTTGAGATTGCATTTTGATCTTTTGTTTTTTCATTTCCCTCTATGGTCCTGTGGCAGCCAAATGAAAAGTCTCAGTTTCTTGGGTTGAGGGTGGCTGTCCCTCTGGGGGGTTTCTCTAGCACAAAGAGGACAAAAGAGGAGCTGAAGAACTTTATGACCACCAAACTGTCCTGCAAAGAATATTGATGTAAAAATAGCTACAACTTCAAGAACACCAACAGAAAAAAAAGCACCAAGCAGAGCAAATAATTAAACAGAGGGGAAATGTAAAGAAACAACAGTGAAAGAATAACATGACAAAAATAAGCTAATATATATCACTTACAACCATTAGTGTAAATGGCCTCAATTCACCAATTAAAAGAAATAGACTGGAAGTATGGATCAAGAAACAACATCTAATCATATGCTGTATACAAGAAACCCATCTAACCCAAATGGAAACTCATAGACTGAAAGTCAAAGGATGAAAAACAATACTTCATGCAACAGGAATGTAAAACTAAGCAAGGGTAGCTATTCTGCTCACAGACAATATGAGCTTCAAATTAAAAATGATCAAGAGTGATAAAGAAGGTCACTACATACTAGTTAGAGAAAAGAGGAAGAACAATCTTAAACATATATACACCAAAACAATACTTCATGCAACAGGAATGTAAAACTAAGCAAGGGTAGCTATTCTGCTCACAGACAATATGAGCTTCAAATTAAAAATGATCAAGAGAGATAAAGAAGGTCACTACATACTAGTTAGAGAAAAGAGGAAGAACAATCTTAAACATATATGCACCAAATATGGGAACATCCAAATGTGCAAAACAAATATTAATAGAAATGAAAAATCAAAGACTTCGAAGCTATGAGATGGGGCCTCATGCTTACCATAAAGTCTTATATACTCTTATCAAACCTCATATTAGGGAGATTATATGAAGTCTTTCAAAGTTTTAAATCATCAGTTGGAATGGTGTTATCCTGTTTTGTTTGACTATATCATACGTGATGATATGAACAGCTGTTTTGAAGAAAACATTATGACAGCTATTGCTGATTTAATATTATCCTTCTTAGAAGTCCTACCATGCTTTTTTTTTTGTTCTATTACCATTGGTTCTATCTACCACATTGT
>PVJX010028657.1:0-23678 GCA_004027295.1 Dolichotis patagonum | reverse complement strand
TAGAAAGCCATAGAGAAGCACGAGGTTTCATTTCACGTGCCTTCTTAAGGGTTTGGCTGTGATGACAAGAATGATAGGACCCAGTCCAGGTCCTGAGAGAACAACCAGCCTATCTGATTGCTAATGTGTCCTGTAGATTTGGGATGGGCTTTCACAGGAGTCAAGCCTCCTTGCTGAGGCTTCCTCAGAGCACCCTGGAATGTTGAGGGAAAAAAACTATTCTTAGCTCTACTCTTCAGAAGCTTTCTTTCCTTTCCTTTTGGTTCCCTAGGACTCTGGCTTATAAATCACTTCACTCCTTAACAGACTGGTTGGGCAGGACTGGCTGCATTCTGCAGGCTTGGCAAGCTCACCACCACAGTTCTTGCAATTTGCAAAAGGTGAGAGCTTCACTGTGTGAAGAGCTGTGGGTTCTGCACTTGTCAGTAGCCTCTTGGGAAGGAACATGGGGAAGCAGTGTTTCTGACTATTCTTGCCCTAAATCTGCCACACTGTGAAAAATAATAGCCAAAAATATTATTCCCAAGGTTTCTCTGGGGTCTCTTGTGTATAATAAACAGAATTACCTCAAGATGGATATTAACTGTCACGCTGGCAGGCCTAGGCCATGCCATCTTATAAAGCCTGTCCTAGTAAACTCCCAAAGCAGGATATCTGATGAGAGGCCTTTGCGAGGAGGACCAAGCTACCTCACGTAACTGTCAGAAAGGACTTCAATGTGTTACTTAGCATTGAGACATTGCAGTAGGGGACAAATCTAAATTAGTCTTTTTATAAAGCTCTAGATTTTCTACTCTGATTGCTCTGCACATACCTGTGTTTTCTGTGAGAAAGAGAGTTAGCCCTCTGAGAAAACTGAGCAGAAAGTGAGATCCCACAGCCTGTTACATGACTTTGCATAGCGTTGACTTTAATTCGTACATGTGTATGTGTCCTTTGTGTAGGTCTATGACACTTCAGCTGCAAAGAACAGACCGATGTCCCTAGGCCTCCTTACCACAATGATTGGGAAACAGTGTACCCCATGTACTGCTAGAACTTATTAAAATAGCCTGTTGTAAGTTACTGTTCCAAGAGCAAATCCATGAAAATAATGGTCGTAAACAGAAGAAAGGAAAATAAAAGCTAAACTGCTATGCTGGAGAAGCTGACAGAAAAACACGTCTGAAGTTCTTCTGAGATGTGTGTTTGAAGAGGTGAAAGTACATATTTACCAGGCAGATACTGGGGTGACTGTGGCCAGTGTGCACTCCAGAGAGAGGAGCAGCTTATGTAAAGGTCTGGATGTGAGACTCAGCCCGGTTCACCTGGCAAGTCTAGAGCAGAGCGTGTTGCAAAGACAGTCACTACGGACTTAAGAAGATACCCAAGGCACAAACCTCCAGTAGGAAATTTAAAAAGCAATTGGTAACTATTCCTGCTTGGTTGTAGAGGTAGATGACTCCCTTTCTGCCATTGCTTTTGCCCTTTCTCCATTCCTCATACCAGTAGTGTTCAGTAACCTCTGTTCTTTCTTTTATTGGCAACAGCCCGATTTCCCCTGAAGATCCATCCATTTCCCTTACTCTCACACCATGAGGTTTGCGTGCAGCTAGTACATCTCCTAACTCTAGGGTAGGCTTGCACTAGTCAATGAGAACGCAAGATTTACTGGCCACTGTACTTGCTGTGTGCACATTACATTAAATCCAGGAATTTCGCCGCATGTATGGAAAAAGGAGCACTGCATAAATCACAGTGCCTTTGTTTCACTGTGAAGGTGCACGGAAACATGTAAGCCTAGAACTGCTTTTAATCATATTTGTCACCACTTGCAGAACTAGCCTGAGAATAAACCAATATTGAAGCCAGCAGAGCTGAGAGATAGAGAATAACAAATTACATATATTTTTTGAGTATCTGGATCTTGCTATGCTTGCAGTTACTTCAGCCCCTTGTTTTTCAGCAACATGAAGCAATAAATCCTTTTTCCAATTAGATACATGGTTTTTACAAACCACGGCTTCTGAGGGCCTAGCTCACTGCCACTTCAGTGACTCACTATGCTTTGGAGCATTTGTTAACTGGATTTGACTCAAGGACCTGAGTGTTAGAAAAGACTGTTAAGCATTCCAAAAAGGATCATTATTCAACTAGGAAATATAGGACCACCATATGGGACCACTCTCCACTACTCTGACTTCCCAGCCTGCATCTGCCTTTTAATAAATATTTGCCTGAAATATTCAACTCGAAAGAGAACTGCCCACTTTAAAGACAGAACGCTAGCATTAAATGATAGATTCATCCTTAGTTAGAAGTACTAGAGATCTTAGTGCATCTATATGATCATCTTGGGTCAAGTCAGTTCTTTAATTTACCCATTCTAATTTCTCTGCCTTGCTTAAAGGTAATATTGTTGCTGCTGGAATATCTCATCTACTGACTGGTAGCAATTATTACTCAAGTCTATGCATCCTGAAGCTATTAAAGATAGGGGGATTTGGAATCCAGCAGATTTCAGTTTAATTCTGGTTTCATAAAATATCCACTATTTAACTGTAGACAATTACTTGGCTTGTAAAAGCCTCATTTTCTTCATTTATAATGTAGGCTTGTGATCAATACCTAACTTGTGGAATTGTTGAAACTAAAAAGCAATGATAACAATACATCAAGCCTGTCATTCCAGTCCACTGTAATCAGGCTTCTACTTATTTTCTACTCTTTTCCCCGTTGCGCACTCCTCACCCTACATAATACAGTACCGGCCACGCAGATTACACACTATATCTGACTGTGCTTGCTACCTCCACCTTTGTGACTCTAACTGTATAGCTGCTTTCACCTGGGATATCTTACCATCTAGCTTTAAGATTCAGCTCAGATTTTACCTCTTACATGAATCCTTCATTGATAAGGTCAGCTTCTTCCTTTTGATCTCCTGGGGAATTTCTGAGTAGAAGCAGTCCATTTGCCATCCTATAGGATATTTGCCTTCATTCATATGTTGTAAACCAATTAGATTTTTATACAAACTTTCTACTGTCCTATCTAGGGTGTTACGCATACATATTTCCCAACAAATATCTTCTAAATGTTTTTTCTCCCAATCAATCATTTGTCATTGAGTAATACCAAAATTGTAACAAATAAATTTTAAAAGAGAACCTACCTCCCTAGGTCCATAACCCCCACAAAAGGCTGCACAGCTTGAGTTAAGGCCTGTCTTCTGCTTTTGAATTTTCAATTGGAAACATATGGTGATTTGGAAGACAGCCACTTTTCTCTTCTTTCTTTTTTCTCCTCTGAAAAAATGCTTTAAAGCCTCACTAAATATGTCAAGAAACAGCAATGAAAATGTCAAGAAATTGTAATACTGTTTATTGCAAAGCACACCACACACACACACACACACACACACACACACACACACACTACTGTTGGCATGTTTACAAAGTTCCAAGTTGAAAAAACAAGGGCTAACTTTAGATTTTGGATTTTTTCCTTCAAGTCATAATAAGAAAAAAATACAAACATCGACTGAAAATCCCAGTGCACCAAACCTCTTAGTCATACCCACCAGGCACGTTAAAAAACCAATTTTCAAAAAAAAAATTCTAATTATTAGCTCATTGAATCATGAATTCTGCTGCCTTGATGAATAGGAGGGATTGAAAATGCCACTACTGGAGTCTTATGTTTCATTTTTGGATGGGGCCATCAGAAATGGAACCCATATCTTACAAATTCTTTTCTAAGCCACTTCCCATCTCACTGGAAGTAATACTTCAGACTTTCTCAGACATGGACCCAGAAGAAAATGAGCAAACCCAGCTCCCATCAACAGCAAGGCCAATCTTTTGACAGCCTATAATCATCACCGCAATCAGTGATGAATCATGAACAGAAATTTTGACTTTACTTGGGACATTCCCAACCAGTACTGATGAGTCCTTACTAACAAATTTCTGACTTTCTAAATACTCTGATAATAGCTCACTTCTCAGTACAGAAGACAAAGGAGTGTGTACTAATTGTTTGGCTTTCTTTAAGAGAAATTCTGACTATGGAGCCAGTGGGGTCCCAGAAGCAATGTGAGCATCTCAGGAGACTCACGACACCTCACTATTACCTTTTATTCCTGCTTTTTTCCAACTAGCAAGGAAGGGTAAACATCTTGAAGCCAAGGTAAACATAAGCTTCAAGATAAAGTTTGTGTGGTATATGATCATTTGTTCTATATATATCATCCCTGCAGCAAACATTTTTTCCCCTACAATCACTAGGGTTTCATTAATAAGGGATCTCCATCATTAGTCAAACCATTACTCATAAATAGTCTCAGATTCTTTGTGAGACGTTCCCTGACCACTTTGGTCCTCTGAGATCCATTCTAGTAGTCAATGTCCTTAGAAATGCATTAATTATACCTTCATTTATTATTCACTATTATCTTTTATTTTCCAGGTAGGCAAGCTATTCTTCCCAAATAGGTGAATCTTATTTGAGTATTATGTTTAAGAGAATCGTGAAGCAGAAAATTTTTGTCTAACAGTAGCTCTGTTACTTCCCAGGCAGGTGACATTAAATTACTTTCTATATCTGACTTTATCTTAAAATGAGAATAGTAATTCTATTTACTTCATGGAAACAAAATGACTATTAAAGGAGTTAATAGATGTCAGATGCTTTGAACAGACTTAGATAAGTGTAATCTTGAAATAACATCATGTATTAAGTCCCTCACTAACTTTTGTTTGTCTTTTTGAGACAAGGTTTCACTATGCAAGTCAGGTTGGCTTTGAACTCATTTATATGCATATATATATATATATATATATATATATATACACATACATACATACATACACAAAATATGAGAAGCTTCATGAATTTGCCATGCTAATCACTGTATTGCCCCAACTTTACTATATGTGCTGCTGAAGCAAGCGCTAAACTCACTTTTATAATAGTCTACACCACAGATTGGCTCATCTATAAAATACCTAGTGGGTGCCTGCCATAGATCAAGGACAATATGTGCTATGGTGTCACATATGCCACAAATGAGCTAATAATGTAGAGATGAATGATATTAACAAGGTTTCCTTCATGGGATTTGCTATCTTGAGAGATACACAAAATAAACGAACAAGTACAGTAATATAACAAAGCATGTAAAATGTAGTATATCACAAGACAGAGAATGATTTTTAATGTAGGCTTTGTAGAAACAAAGTGAGAGCTAAAGTGTGATGGGGGAGTAGTGTGTCAGATGCTGGGGGTGTATTTTGAGTAATCAATAGCATCTAATTGCCAGATCTGGAGAAAGGTTCACTGACAACCCATTGCTAAACTAGCAGCTGTGCACAGCAAGTCTATCTCTGAACATCCAATTAGAAAAAAGACTGTGGAGAATGAAACAAAATGGTAAAGTAGGCTAAATCTTTCCTGGGCAGTATGTCTCTTATTTTAAGCACCCATTCATCTAGTTCAATTCCTTAGAGCATGTTTGCGAATCACTGCTTCCCAGAGTTGTCCAAAGAAATTTAATCAGTGATTTAATCTGCAGAACTTTCATTTCTCCAACAAAATTGGCCCATCCTAAGTCCTCTTCCCTGAGGCTTCTGATTCTCCATGCTTTAGGATTAGAGCTGATTTATTTTGTAAAATATTCTAGGCATGTTTTGTAGTGGTGCTTATGTGTAAAAGAGAAAAGCTTTGTTACTCTGAGATTGTTGTCCAGCTTTATGATGGGGTCTCAAAAATATCATCCCAACTGAGGTTGCCTTCGTAGGAATTTTGTGATAGAAAAGACGGGAATTATTATATCTTAAAGGCACATAAGACCTTATGATACTTGAAACATTTTTACAATCTAAGACTTCAGTCTTATTTAGGGAAGTGTGATGTTGTTAATCATTATTCTTGAGTCACGCACACACATACCTGATGTTATGTCGATACATTGTGTCAACATGAGACGTTTAGAAGTTTGTCTGAGAGACTCAGCAAGTAGCCAGAATCCTTACTTTCTAATATCCTCATTCTGTGCAAGAGGAGGGCACAGAGATTTTGTGAGTACTACATCTCTCCGGGGGGCTGGGAGTGGCCTGCATATGATATAAGAGTGGAAAGGGCATCCTCCCCTCTTTTACTCTGGCTGCTTTTGCTGGCTGCTGCCTTGAAGTGTTGCCTCTGTGCCATGCCACCTTGCCTTGGAGCCAGCTGACTATGGAACAAAAGCTCCACCAACAGTGAGCTAATAAATCTTTCCTTCCTTCATTTTGGGTGTTAGGTATTTTGTCTTAGCAATGAGAGAAAAGTAACTAAGACAGAATTTGGTACCAGAGAAGCGGGGTTGTTGCTGTGGCTATACCTTACTATGTGGTTCAAGAGCCTTGGGAATGGATTTGGGAGGTTTTGGAGATGTCGCCTGAAGGAGTGGAGCTGGAACATTTTATGCTATTTTGTGTGGGAAATTCTGGTCTGAGCTCAGAAGAACAGAAAACCATTAAAGACCAGCCATGGAAAGTTTCTGCTGGAAAGAAGGACTGCGTTGGTTGTTGGACACCAGACGATGTGTGTTATGACTTGGCAAAAAGCTAGTCTGTGTTTTGCTAATGTCCAGAGACTTTACCTGAGACTGCGATTAAGGGTGGCAGACTAACTGATCTGGCAGAAGAAATTTTAAGACAGGTGAATGTTGAGGTGTTGGCATCGCTATTGTTGAGGGCTTTTAGACAGGTTTATGTTGTGAATCAAGAGCAAAGAACCCAGCAGGATGGTTTAAAATGTTGTGAATTTGGCCAGAAAGGAAGCTTCAGTACAGCTGTGGACTGTAAAGATAGACCCGAGATTTCCATTGCTGAGAAGGAACAGAATAGGAAAGGTAGTCTGCGGACATCACAAAAAACAGCAAGTCTTGAACCTTTGCAGCTTCAAAACTGCCTCTGCTTTGAGGTGAAAGTCACGGAGCACAATGCTCCAAATGGTGGTCACACCATATTCCAGAATGGCAGCAGTATAGAAAATTTTGTCCTCAGAGTTGGATTCAGGGTGCCCAGCAATCCAGGCACTTGACTCCTACAGCCAAGAGACAGAAAAGCCTGGCTACTTCTCCTGCTGGCAGCAGACCTCGGCATCATCCACACAGTGCTGGTTTTGGGTATACATAGGACACAAGAGTTCCGAGGTTGAACATGTTTCCATGCCAATTTCAGAAGGCCTGGGAGGCCAGGCAGTGTGCCCTTCAGAGGACAGTGTGTGAAGCCAAAGATGCAGTGAAGACCCCAGTAGTCTGGAAAAGCCAGGAGCACAGATCATCTAAGGAAACCTGCATGAAGACAGCAAAGCCAGCACAAGAGAGATGCTATGGCAGCTACAACCACCGAAAGTGCCATGGGAGTGGAGTCATTCAAGCCCTTTGGAGCTCACAGCCAGATTGCTTCATATGCCAGATGTGGAACTCCAGGACTTAATGTTTGCCCTGCTGGATTTTAGACTTGCTTTGATCCCATTCTTGTTATCCCCTTGTTTGTACCCTTTGGAATGGGAATATTATTCTTGTGTCATTGAATGTTGGAAGTGTTTGACTTTGTTTTCATTTGCAGCTAGAGTTTGCCTTACATCTTGGACAAGTCTTGGGACTTTGACTTTTCAGCAGTGCTGAAACTGTTAGGACTGTGGCAAGTCTTGCAGATGTATTAAATTCCTTTTGCATAAAGGGATGTGCATGAGTCCTTGGGGGCCAAGGGTGGAATGCTATGCTTCTAATGTAATATAATGTTGATAGACTTAATACTTATTCTTAAGGATTGTTAAACCTATATTATAATGTTCGAGTTGTGAAAAGACATGAATAAGCATGTCTTGAATCTGAAAACAGGTTTAAGGAAATGTGTCTGGTTGCCATGTTGACAAGGGGTGGATTGTTATGGTTGGTACAGTGTGTCAACTTGAGAAGTTTAAAAGTTTAGCTAAGAGACTCAGCAGGGAGCCAGGATCCTTGCTTTGTAAACAACCTCATCCTCTGCAAGTGGAAGCCACAGAGATTTTTGTGAGTGGAGGTGAGGGGTCCTGCATACAATCTAAGGGAGGAAAAGAGGCTTGCTTAGCCCTCACTATTGGGCTTGTTGCTTTTCTGTCTTCTGTTGCCTTCAGGTGTTGCCCTAGTGCCACGCCACCCTGTCTTGGGTCCAGCTGATTATGGACTGAAACCTCCAGAAACTGTGAGCTAAATAAACCTTTTCTTCCTTAATTTTTAGTGTTAAGTATTTTGCCTCAGCAACAAGAGAAAAGTAACCAAGACACCTGGATACAAATTTTGGAACTTGGTATGTAATTATTAGAAAGTACCTATTGTCCATTGCTTCTTCATCTATACAATGGATAGACTGATACTACTTCTTATGATGAGTTTTTAATAAGGATTTAAAAAATTAGTATACAATCATGCCTTCTAAAAACGTTTATGCAAAATCTCTTTGATCAAACTGGGGGTTAATTTATATAGCTTCTGTTTAGAATGGAGCTTTTGATACAAATGTAAATATAGTTCTTTGCCTGACTGAACCTTGGCAGGAAACAACATCTATAGGTTGGACACATTGGAATTGTGGTAAATATGTAGAACCTTATTTATAACATGTTTTATTTAGTGGTTTTAAAATATTCACCAGAAAAGAATCTGACCCATCAAAAAAAAAGTTAGGTCATCGATTAGAAGAAACATTTTTTAACTGAGGAATGTTTGAATGTGCAATTTAAGAGAGAGAAAGATAACACCAAGGAATGGTCCAGCGGATGATTAAAGGAAAACCTAAAGTCATTTGAGAGAAATGGCATCAGGCATTCAAGGCAGCTTTGGAGAGAAATTGACACAAGTTTTTGTGTGGGTAACATGGTGTAGATAGGTGGGAGAAAGAAATATTCTGTCTCTGAATTATGTCTGGGAATGAACCAAGGAATGACTAGAATGAAGAAAAGGTTGGTAACCGTGTTCCCAGGAGAACCATCATTGCCATTCTCTACATAGAAAGCAAGCAGAGTTTGTAGCAATTGAGTGAGGATATAGGTATTTCTTATACCTAGATGTTTGTATTTTCCTTATCACAGCTAACTTTCCTACCAATTCTAGGAGCACCAGTCACACACCAGAGTGCACGATATGAATAGAACCGTGGGCAAAATTCAGTTGTGTTTTGTATGAGTGGAATCCCTGGCAGTTTGCAAAGAGCCAGCCTTGCTTTTAAGCTCTTGCTCAAATTACACTATTTTTATTGCTCAAAGGAATCTGTCACTGAAGTATTATTTTGTTAGTAAAATGGTATTTGCCAGTTTGGGAAACAAACTGGTCATTCATAAAGTATAATCTCTGGACCACTGCACCAGAAACTCTCTGGAGTGTTTCTACAATGCAGAGTTCTGGGTCACACTTAGATTTAGAGTTCCATGGACATGGGCTATAGCAATGTGTTTTTCATAAGCATGCTAAGTTATTCTAAGATACGTTAATATTTGGGGTCCAAAGAAGTAGAGATTATTAGGGATATTAGAGTGAACTAAAGGAAAAAATAGAAGAAAGAAAATGAGCAATACTGTTTGCTACTTTTTTTAAAATGAACTTTAAATGTGTACTCATCATACCTTTTCTCAGGTATCTCCTACAGCTAGTGATCTAGTGTTTGGTCACTGGTAAGCTTAGAGGATTTATTGATTTTTTAAAAATATACTTTCTGTGCCCTGTAATCTGAAATAGCCCAATTTGGTATGAATCGAAGGGACTCACTTACATGAGGAGACTCTGTTTTAAAGGCATAAATTTATTGAAAGGAATTTAGTCACAGTCTGACACAAAGCAAAGAAAAAAGACTTTCCACTTCCTAATTGGAAACAAAGTAAAATGAACATTAAAACCAAAAATCAAGAGCAAAGCATCTCTTTTATTGCGATGGCAAGCAGGAACACTGAAAGAACACCCACAATTTGGAGGCAGGTTTATTTAACGTCTGATGGGCACTGACAGGGAATCAATTGTCCCTCAACACGTCAGGCCCTGAAGGCCCACGGAAAGAGCTTTTTACAGGATCTGAAGGGGGAAGTACAAAGTCAAGGGTACTTGGCTGCCTTTGATTAGTTCTTGCAATATGCATCATAGTGACCAGCTATGCATCACAGTGATGAGCCATTTCTAAGAGACTAAAGTGACAGGAACTGGAACTGGAAGTATTACCTGGGAAACTCACAAGCTAAAGTACACTAGCTGAGGGGCATTTTCTGCTACATTCTGAGTAGCTACCACAAGTTTATACTCCCCCCATTTTCCCTACCCCATAGTCTTTGTAGTTATAACATGAACCAGCTCTAGAGATATAAAATATAGCATAGTAAGTAAGGTTAGTAATAATGTAAGTGAGATTTTCTGAGACACTAGATTTTAACTGTTGTTACCACATATTACTCAATATAATAACCGTGAGGTGATGGACACATTAATTGGTTTGATTGTGATTATATAGATGTATATATAATCATGTAACTTAAATGCATGCTGTTTTTGTTTACCAGTTATATCACAGTAGAGCTGGGGAACAATGACGATTCTAAAAACAGGTAGGTGGATGGGCATGGTGAAGCATGTCTATAATCACATACTCTGAGAGATTGAGGCCCGAGGGTCAGAAGTCCATACCCAACCTGGGCAACTGGTCAGTTTAGTGAGGCCCTGTCTCAAGATAAAAGGAAATAAAGAACTGAGGATATCCAGTGTTAAGCCATGCATTCAGTCCCCAGTGCCAACTAAATAAATAATCCATCTCCATCCTTAACAATTAAAAAAACCTGCAGTCTCTAAATGTTCTTCTTTAGGATGACCCAAGCTTGTCATAGTCCCTTCAGTGCAGGGAGCAAAGGTTCTCTATTCTTTGTGTGTCTGGCGATGGAGATTTGTGTTCTACTTTCTTTTAGCTCCAAATCTGTGATGGACATTGTAATACATTACCCAGATGGCTCTACAAGACTAAGTGACTCACTCTCAGCTGCTAGGAGTGCTGCTACTGCCAGCTGAGAGCCCCAGCATACCTTATAGGGATCACCGCTGCTTAATAGAGCTATCTGTTTGTCATCCCTTTTTCCAGAATAGCTTGTATCCAATGACTTATCTGAGGTAGAATAGAAAGGATAAGCCCTCGGTCCATCTTGGGGTAGATTTGAATGATTAGTCCAGCTTCAGAACTCCCCTCAGGGCTGGTCCAAGTCTCCACTGAGACTGGACTACAGCTCGATTTCACCCTGTGTTAAATTCTTCCTTCCCTTTTCTTCGCAGCTGTTGATCCCAGTAGTAAGCCTCAATAAATCTTGTGCATGCTTGTTCTGGAAGTTCAGGCTGCTGTAACTAAATGCGTAAGACCGAGTAGCTTAAAAACAACAGAAATTTCCATCTGACAGCTCTGGAACCTAGGAAATCTAATACCAAGTTGCGGACAGATTTGGTGTCTGGTGAGGGCTCACTCTTCGTTTTACAGATACTCATCTTAATTGTGTCCTCATGCTAAGAGAGGCAAAGCAGCTTTCTTTTATAATCTCCTTCATGAGGGCCTCAGTCTCCTAACCTCATCACTTCCCTATCTCTTTTGTAATATCATCACATTAATGAGTAGGTTTCAAAACAAGACTTTCTAGCAGACACAAAAATTATAGCTCTGTCTCAGAATTTATTTCCTGGGGAATCTGCTTATGCTTCATCTTCTGGATAGTCAGGGAGAGGGTAAGGCAAGGATAGAGCCCTTTTTCTCTCCTTCATATACCACATCCAAACCACAAGCATGCTGTCTTGTGTATTTCTGACATCACCCAAGGCCTACCATTTCTCATTGTCTCCATAAATCTGACCATGGTTCAAGCACCTGATTTCTTACCAGGGTCTTGTAACTAGCTCTAAAGGAAGCATAATACAAGAGGTAAGCATGGCTTCATTCCTTATCCCAGGTCTTAATCCTGGAAGTAGATAAATATGTTTCTACTATTCCATGAAATGTTCTGGCCTGCTATGCAATTCTGAGTGAAATTACATCTTTTTCCTCAAATTATTTGAACAATTCCATTTATAGTTGGAAATTTTACTCCTAGATAAGAACATATCCTAGAAATTTCACTCTGCCACTGCAGCTGTCATGCATATTTGATCTACTGAATTAAGGATGGTGGGGCTTCTTTTTTATTAGAGGAGAGACAATATAATTCTGATTCATTAATTCATTCATCCACTTAACAAATGTGCTTCAAGGAATACCTTTACTTTTATCTATATTTATCTTCAACTTGATATATTTTATGCCCAGCACTGGGAACCAAAAATTTCATCTCTTTGAATCTTCTTTTAGGATAGGGGAGACAGAAGATAGATGCAAATGTAAGGTAGTTTTGATTAGGGGTAAGTATCATCAAGGTAACAAAATAGGGTAATAATGGCAGCATATTACTACAGGCAAAGATAAAATGCAAGGAGAGGTATATTTTACACATTATCAATAAAATTTGGGATTATGAGGCAATATTTGAGTAAAGTTCTGCATGAGAAGATCTTTGTGGAGGTAATGGGACTAGTGCAACAAAATTAACAAGAGAAAAAACTTCCTTATGTCCTAAAATATAGTAAGGATATAGATATAAGATGAGGTCAATGAAAAGGGAGGAATGAAACCATATAGGACACTGTAAATTCACAGTGAGAACTGTGGATATTACTTGCAGGGCATTAGAAAACTACCAGAGGGTTTCAAGCAGAGGAGTGACTTGATTCAGTTTGCATAGCTACCTTTCATAAGGAAGATGTGTTGTAAGGAAGGAAGAACAAACCATAGGAACCGAAAAAGAGGAAGTTCCAGGACCCTGGTAAGAAATCATGGTGCTTGACACATAGTCAAATTTATGGAGACACTGAGAAATGGTAGGACTTGGGATGATGTCAGACATACAGAAGACAGGAATGCTTGTGGTTTGGATGTAGTGTATGAGGGGGAAAAAAAAGAATCATTACTTTTAGGTTTTCAGAAGTTGGTAGGTTTTGATGCCGTTTTCTGAAATGGTAAGACGGTATTTTAGTATCCCTATAAATGATTACTATGTTTTGCCTTGAGCAGCCACTCTTTTCCTGACAGAAGGACTGATAGAGACACTGTGTGATTTTTTCATTCTTCAAACAGCCTCACTTGCTTCTCCTGGGGTATTGTATATGCCATGGAGAGACTTTCTACACTCTTGCCAGAATCTCTCTTAAAACTTTTTATGCTACGGCATTCCTGGACACTTTATTATAAATGAGTAGCTAAAGGCAAAGTGTAATTAGGGACAAGGGTAATGGGGCATGCAAAATTGGCACTACTGTGAGCCCAGCATCCCTATGCAGGTGCCAGTTGTGTATGACACTGTCCTGTTGCCACAGCAGCACTCCTGTTCCACTGCCAAGGTGAAACCACCTACCGCCATGCATCCTGATGAGTGGAAAA
Source organism: Dolichotis patagonum (assembly GCA_004027295.1). NCBI lineage: Eukaryota > Metazoa > Chordata > Mammalia > Rodentia > Caviidae > Dolichotis > Dolichotis patagonum. The sequence goes on along the minus strand of PVJX010028657.1, from coordinate 10,188 downwards.
CCTGATAGACCAATCAAGTATGATATTTTCAAGATCTCAAAATGGTAATTCTTACTCCAATCATGGGCTCTTCTTTCATCAGGCACCAATAAAAAAATGATTAATTGATTTAATTAGGCTTAGGTGTTTTTCCTAAGGACAGTAACAAAATAATTTTAACGGGGCTTTAGAGGAACAATTAATAGACACTGCACTTCAGGTTGCTTTAAATTTAAGCAACATTAAGGGATTTTATTAAGTGGGACTTACTGCCTTAAGTACAGAATGATTTAAGGACGGCTTTTTGGATCTTAGATGTATGTCTTGTTCTAGGTTTGACTACATTTTCACTTTTTCCATTGGTGCCAAGTCAGTTCATAAGACTTCAAGGCAGTCATTTCATAGACTCATTTTACTGCTGGTTTTATTATACTTTATTATTCTTATTTTTTCTTTTTATCATTTTTTGTCACCATTTGCTTTTATACATGTATCTTTGGCAAATGCTTTGAACAAAGAAGAGTTTCTATTTTGCATAAATGCATATTCATTTGTATGCATTGTCAAGCATCCACTTTCTATTTGGACCCCAAAGTAAAGGTCTTGGGATAGAAGAATCTTTCCAACATAAAGCCATAATTTTCAGCCAGAAACAGTGGCAGAATTTGAGGAAATAACATAAAGTCTTAGGAAAACAACCATTTAATGCCATGCCAATTTTGATGGATGATACTGAGAATATTATTTCATATTAGAAAACAAATAATTCATTTAAATGAAATATATTTGAGAAATTTAACAACTGAGTATGATGCATATTAGGCCTTCAGGAACATGAAGAGTATTCCTCATACTGCCAAGTTTCCTCTGACATAAATTCTTTTATACACAACAAAGTAGCAGTTTTGTGATCTCAAGAGACATAGTCTAATGCTGCTACCAACAAAGGTAGGATTTCTTTGGAAGAAAAATGGGCTGGATCGTGAGCTGACATCTTTCCTTGATCTTCGGAGGGTCTTAGAAGACTCTTCAGGCAAGATCATCAGAATGAAAGCCAAAGGTTTTAAAGTGAAGAAATGTTCTGATCCTTACTATGAATTTTTAGTAGGCAGAAGAGATCACCTCAAAGATGGCCAATACTGTTTACCATTAAACAAGCACAATCCAGAAAACAAAGATGATCTCTAAAATAAAAAATATTAAACAAACATTTGCAGACATTATTTGTTCTTGCCAGGCAGGTGCTTATGCCACTGAGCCAAACTCCCGACCTAAACATTATTTGTTCTTAAGAGAGGGAATTTCTTAGTGTGAATTTCTCCGAAAGTTGTCTCTGAGGTGAGCATTTGTTCGCTCGTAGTCTATTTGAAAGGAGATGGATAAGGAAGATAAACATGCCAATAAAGAGTATGTTAATAATCAAGTTACCATCAGGGAAATTGAGAACACATATTGTTGTTCTCTAAGAGACCATGTAAGAAGCAGATTCCAAGAAAGTATTATAGGTGCAAGAGATTTAGTGGGATGAAAGGAGGCAGCTGGGAGAAATGGAAAGAGCTGCAAGACTGCGGTAGTCTTACCTTAAGAAAGATGATAGAAAGGAAAGAGAGTTAGGTAGAATTATTCTCAGACTAGAGTGCAGTTTTAAAACATTTTACCCTAACCAATGTAGAGTCTAGGACCAAAGTTATCCATCAGCTTAAGATTGGCATCTCTCAGAAAAGGCCTCATCTTAGGCTAGGAACTAATTTCATATGAAGGCAATATCTTCTCTCACAGATATTTCCTGTAACAAAACTCTTACAAAGTTTTAAAGGACCGAAACAAGCACAGGTGGTACTGAGACTTGTCCAAGAAAAGAGGCAATAAAATGGAAATTTAGGATGGCACATCCATTGCTCACCAGGCAAGAGATGCCATATTGAGTGGTAGGTGGAGAGGGGGTACATGGTTCCTGGCACAAGGAGATAGTTAATAAATTCATCAGTGGTAGTGTGGGAATATGTTCTAATGGAAGAGATCACCATTGTGATCACTGCAATGATTCAGGTATTTGAAGTCTGAGGGAAATTGCTTACAGACATTGCAGAGTTGGTGGTTACTGCTAAATCGTGTTGCTACCCTAGTGAGAGAGAATGAGACACTAAAGGCAATTGGTAAGTAAAAGCTAACTGTGAGAGCCAAAGGTGCATTCTGGTAGCCTGCAAAAAAAGCACCTGTCTCCTAAATGGGGCAACAGACTAAGTCAGTGAGCAGACTGAAGATACAGTAGAGTTACAGAGCTCAAACAATACCTGAATGCTAAGTGAAAGCAAGCTTGTTGGTGTAAAGGTAGAACCCTGGTTAAGAGAAATTCGAGACCTGAAGTAGAGATACTGGATGAATCCTTGTGAGCACACTGTTCTGAAGATCCCTGTATACTCAGAAGAGCCTGCAGAGGTGGTTCTTTCTCCCCTAGAAAGAGTTAACATTTCTACTGTTCTGGGAGGTGTTACAGAGGCCTCTTTCCTGCAGGGCAATATGTGTGCCCCTCAGGAAATGCTCTGTCTCCTGTCTTGCTTGTCAGGCTGATAGCCGGGGTTCAATTCCAGCATAACTCAATTAAGCACATACTGAGCCTGATAAAGAAGAACAGAAATTCTATACACAAGATTTTTCAAGAATGAAGCAGCATGTGCCAGCAGAAGCCAGCCTGGTCCCACTGGGATTGAATTTTGAGAGTCCTTGATCCGGAGGGCTGGAATGCAAGATTGGATGGAAAGGAATTCACTGATCTGAAGACACTACTTGGGATGTGTGATTTAACGTCTTGGCAAAAAATGGGACAGACTTGCCGCTAGTGTGGCTCTTAGAAGCTTAGAAAAAGTGATAACCAGTGCGGAGTGAAATAGAAGTGCCTGAACGTCTTTTGTAAAAAGTAGAGTAAGAAACGAAGTGGCTGAAGAAAATGAGAATCATGGCATGGAAATACTCTGTGTGGCCAGTAGATTCATCAGCAGGATATGGGGGATCACACCTTTCACCGAAGCGACTGGAGGTGCTTAAGAGGGCCACTGGTGCAACTGAGAAGTTCAGTAGTGACCGTGCTCCACAGCCAGCACTGCCAGTAGCAAGGACAATCATAGAACTGTTTTTAGTACATGTTTGCAGTACCTGATGATTACATTCATCATGGGAAGCTGGGATGAGTATACAGAACATCATAATTCCTTTTCCCGCCTCTCCCCGCTCTTTCCCTATATCTCCATTTCTTGGCCCCTTTCCATTTTTTAGCCACAAAAATTATATGATCCTAAACTAAGGTTCAGGTGGCAACACTTAACCATTAAGAGCCAGGAGACCACAAATACGATGATAGTTGAAAGGCTTTGACGCACGGGCAGTTGGAGGGATGGTTAGAAGAGCTTGGCAACCACAGGGGGAGCATTGATCAATAGCTAACAAAGATCCTTCTATACATCTACAACCAAGAAGAAAATGAAAGAACAAGTGAATGGAGGAGCTTGAGGGTAGTCATCCCAATAAAAACGTATGATCCCAGATCTAAGCCGATTTTAGGTCAGAAACTCATTAACTGAAATGAAGCACTGTCCTGTGAAACCATAGCAAATATAAATTATAGTGACTCTAAACTTTCCCACAAAAGGACTTAGAGGTATTATTCAGGCAAATGTATATTGGAGAAATGGAAATACTCAGACATTATGAGGACTATTTTATATGGGGTCTGACTCTCACTTTATAAAACTGGCTGGAGACCTAACACACATCTTGGTACTGTAACTATGGAGGGGGTTTGTGGGGACCAAGTAGTATGGATTTCTGGATAAAATATGACTCTCAGTTGCCTCACTGGGTTCAGGAACCCACCCAGTAGACATTTCCCTACTCTCAGAGTATACAGTTGAAATTGACATACTGGAAAGATGGACTATCCCCTACATTGGGTCCTTCACTGGTAGTGTAAGAGCTATTACAGTGGGAAAGTATGAGTAGATAGCTCTGAAATTGTCCTCGAGCCTTCCCATCATTAGTAAATCAAAAGCAAAATCCCACATCCTCTGGGAGTGTTAGAAGTTTGTGCACCAGTAAAGACTTATGGAATGTAAGAATGGTGGTAATAATCATATATCCAGTTAAATGCTAGTCTTGCCCTACAAGCAGGTGGGTAATAAGCAGGTGAGAATAAATGATTTCATTAATATAACCAGTTCACAGAAGGGATAACCAAACAGTAATGCCAATTGTAGTTGTTGTGCCAGACATGTATTGTAGCTAGAAAGGATAAATAACCCTTTAAAAATGGAAGATAGCCACTGATTTTAAGGATGTGTTATTTTCCATTGCAATTAGAGAAGAAAATTAGACTCGCTTTTTGTGTAGGATCATAAGGCTGAAGTTTGCAGGGGCTTGTCTCAGGACTATGTTTTTTTATCAATGGTCATGATCTTTTATATTCATAAAAATTCTTTTATATTTATAAAAGTTTCATGTGACCTGAATATCTCATAGGCTATCTCATGTTGATGCCAACACGAGATAGGACAAAACAAAAGATTGCTAATTTGCTCAAGGCTTTTAAGATACGTAAGCTACAGAGAATGGGAGATAATCCTTGCTAAGATTCAGGGATACTCTTCCCTGAATCAGTTCCCTGAATAAGGATATTCAAGTCCTTAGGGGTCCTGAGCTAAGGAATATGACCTCCTAAGTAAAAGAAAAATACATTTTTTTCTGTCCTCTACCACAAGGTAAACAGCATAGCACTTATTAGACCTGTTTAGAATATGAAAGCAAGATATTCCAAATCTAGCAATACTACTCCAGCCCACTCACTGTGGTAGCAAGCTTTGAGTAGAACCTGGATCAGGCTCAAATTGCAGTGAAAGCAGCCCTATTATTCCAGCCATATGATCAAGGAGACATGGTATTGGAGCTGCATGGGGAGGATCAGATCTAGCATAGAGCTTATGGTAGCTTCAGGGAAGAAATTACAACACAGAGCCCTGGAATCCTGGAACAAGGCCAGGCCATCTGCAGCAGAAAATTTTATGCCTTTTGACAAACAGTGTCTGAAATATCGCCTTGTAAAGACAGAACACTTGACTATGGGGTGCCAAGTGATCGTGCCACTGGAACTGACCATCTCCAGTTGAGTTCTGTTGGACTTTCTGAGTCATAAATTCAGATGGGCACAGCAGCAGTCCACTAGGAGATAGAAGTGGTATATTCATAATAGAGCCCAAGGAGGCTACATGGCCTTGAGTAGCTACACAGCAGGTAACTCAGACACCTAGATCATCACCTCAATTGCATTAGTTTACAATGGTGGTCTCAAAACCAACTGAAGGGTTCATATCCATCCCTCTAGGACAGGGGACTGTACCCCGGGGGTTCTGCCTGCCCCATTTCTCCATGTCCAGCTTCTGCCTCTCAATTAAGGGAGCCAAGAGCCTGCAGGGGAGTGGAGATTGCCTGAGGTGAGTCCTGGTGACTGGGGAAAGTTGGAGATCTACGCTCCTGGCGTTTGAGTTTCTGGAGAGCTAATGGAGATGCTGGACTGGGCCCAGCAGATTTCAGGGCCTAAGTCAACCACACCCAGCAGCCTTCTTTCAGCTCAGGAGGCAGAGACCACACAGGAGGACTCTGGGCTCATTTGGACTGGCCTGGGGAGAGCTTAAGAACAGCACTGCCAGCGGTTGAGTTCATATCCACACCCCCTAGGACAGGTGATTGTGCCCCAGAGGTTCCGCCAGCCCAGTTCTCCACACCCAGCTTCTGCCCCTCAAATTAGGGAGCCAAGTGCCTGCAAGGGAGCTGAGACTGCTCCAGGAGCTGAGAGTGCAGGAGGTGATTCACCACACACCAAGAGGAAGCTTTGGAATACCTCAGAAACCAAGGAAATAAAGAAAAATGACAAAAGGAAAGACCAAAATGCAGGCTCAAATATCCAACCCATCCCAAGAAAGCCTAGGAGCCATGTACATAGAAGAAAATAGAAGCCATAGACCTGAAATGACTGAAATGATATCAACTGAAATAAAGAAGCAACTAGGGGAAGCTATGGAGAAATTCAAACCAGAACTAATTGCCCAGGTAAAAGAAGAAATGATAAAGGTAGTGAAAGAAATAGTGAACACATCTAAAGAAGACACAGCTAAAAAATTAGAGGAACAAAGCAAACAGATAGAATCCCTGAATGAACACTATAAATATCAAACAGAATACATAATGCAGATTCAAAGAGATATACAAGAAATCAAAAATTCGATTGAAAGCTGTAAAAACCGCCTCAATGAAAGTGAAGATAGAATTTCAGACGTTGAATATAAGATTGCAGCTAGTGAACAGGAAAGTAAAGATCTTTTAAAAATAACAAAGAATCAGGAAATAACAATCCAACAACTGCTAGATGATGCAAAGAAAAATAACATAAGATTAATAGGGATAAATGAAAAAGAAGGGGACAGCCCAAATGATATCAAGAGGCTATTTACAGAAGTAATAGCTGAAAACTTCCCAAACATGAGAATGGAAACTGACATATGGATTAGTGAAGTATATAGAACTCCAAATAACCATAACCAAAATAAAAATACACCCAGACACATAATAAGCACCATCCCAGAAATCCACCATAAGAACAGAATACTAAAAGCTGTTAGAAAGGACAGATCACCTATAAAGGAAAACCTATCAGAATCACATCAGACTTCTCAACACAAATAAGGAAGTCAAGAAGAGCATGGAGGGAAGTATTTCAGATCCTAAAGGAAAACCACTTCCAACCCAAACTGACATACCCTGCAAAACTGTCCTTCAAAATGGATGGAGAAATAAGATACTTCCATGACAAAGAACAGCTGAAAAACTTCATAACCACCAAACCAACCCTACAAAGAGTACTGAAAGATATTCTAGATACACATAGGATAAAACCACCAAGCAAGGCAGACAATTAAACAGAATGGAAAGCTAAAGATACAACAGCAGAAAGATAACATGTCAACAGTAAACCAATATGTAACAGTTATAACCATTAATGTAAATGGCCTCAACTCACCAATCAAAAGAAACAGACTGGCAGAATGGATCAAGAAACAACATCCAACCATATGCTGTCTACAAGAAACCCATCTAACCCAAAAGGAAACCCATAGACTGAAAGTCAAAGGATGGAAAACAATACTTCATGCAACAGGAAACCAAAAAAAAATGCAGGAGTAGCAATCCTGTTTGCAGACAATGTGAACTTCAAACCAAGAATGATCCAAAGAGATAAAGAAGGTCACTACACACTAGTTAGGGGAAAACTTCAAGAGGAAGAGATAACAATCTTAAATATATATATGCACCCAATTCCCGAGCACCTAGCTATACAAAGCAAATATTAACAGAAATGAAAAATCAAATAAGCAATAACACAATTATAACAGGAGATTTTAACACACCATTGACAGAAAGGAACAGATCAACTAGACAGAAAATCAGCAAAGACATAACAGAACTGAATCACACCTGTGAACAAATGGACTTGATAGCCATATAGAGAGTTTTTCATCCAACATCAGAATATACATTCTTCTCAGCAGTACATGGGACATTCTCTAAAATAGACCATATACTAGCACACAGAACATATTTAAGTAAATGCAAAAGAACTGAAATTATCCCATGCATGTTATTGGATCATAGTGCCATGAAATTAGAAATTAATGATAAAAGCAACTGCAAAAACCTCACAAACATATGGAAGCTGAGTAATACACTCTTGAGCAATCAGTGGGTCACAGAGGAAATTAAAGAAGAAATTAAACAATATCTACAAGCAAATGAAAATACAAACACAACTTACCAGAATTTGTGGGATGCAATGAAAGCAGTCCTCAGAGGAAAATTTATTGCACTGAGTTCCCACATCAGGAAGACAGAATGAACACAAATAAACAACTTGATGCTACAACTCAAACATCTAGAAAGAGAAGAGCAAGCCAAGCCCAAAGGCAAAAGAAGGAAGGAAATTATAAAGGTCAGAGAAGAAATTAATGCAATAGAGTCTAAGAAAACAATTCAAAGAATCAATGAATCAAAGAGTTGGTTCTTTGAAAGAATAAATAAAATTGATAAGCCCCTAGCCAACCCTATTGAAAAAAGGGGAAAAAACCTCAAATTCATGCAATAAGGAATGAAAAAGATGAAATTACTATAGATTCAGTGGAAATACAGAAGATCATCAACACCTGTTTCAAAAACCTCTACTCTCGTAGGTTCAATAACACAGAAGAAATAGACAGATTCCTAGATACATATGAACTACCGAAGCTGGATCAGGAAGATGTAAAACTGCTGAATAACTCAATTTCTATTAATGAAATTGAAAATGTAATTAAGTCCTTTACAAAGAAGAAGAGCTCAGGCCCAGATGGATTCACTGCGGAATTCTACAAGAAATACAAAGACTTAATTCCAACACTCCTCAAACTCTTCAATGAAATTGAAAGGGAAGCAATGCTTCCTAAATCATTCCTGGAAGCAAATACTACTCTAGTACCAAAACCTGAGAAAGACCCAATTAAAAAAGAGAACTATAGGCCAATGTCCTAATGAACATAGATGCAAAATTTCTCAATAAGATATTGGCAAACAGGATGCAGCAAATCATCAAGAAGATTATACACCACGACCAAGTGAGATTCATCCCAGGAATACAGGGATAGTTCAATATATGCAAATCAATAAATGTAATCCAAGATATCAATAGAGCCAAAAGTAAGAACCATATGATCATCTCTATAGATGCAGAAAAAGCTTTTGATAAGGTCCAACACTCATTCATGATAAGAACCTTATAGAGAATCAGAATAGATGGTCTTTACCTCAATATGATAAAGGACATCTATGACAAACCAACAGCCAACATCATATTAAATGGCCCAAAACTGAAAGCCTTTGCCTTAAAATCAGCCACAAGAAAATGATGTCCCCTATCACCACTCCTATTCAACATAGTACTGGAAATACTAGCCAGATAAATTAGACAACAGAGAGAAATAAAAGGAGTAAAGATAGGAAAAGAGGAAGTTAAATTATCATTATTGGCAGATGACATGATACTTTACATAGAAGACCCCCAAAACTCTATCGAAAAACACCTAGGTATAATAAATAAATTCAGCAACATAGCTGGATACAAAGTCAATACTCAAAAGTCAATAGTATTCCTATACACTAACAACAAAAATACTGAGAAAGAAATAAGAGAAGCCACACCCTTCACACTAGTATCCAAAAAAATGAAATACTTAGGAGTTAATGTCATGAAATAAGTAACAGAGCTATACAAGAAAATTATAATACCCTGAAAAAGGAAATCGAAGAGGACCTCAGAAAATGGAGACATCCCCTGTTCATGGATAGGAAGAACAAACATTGTGAAAATGGCCATTCTCCCAAAATTACTATACAGATTCAATGAAATCCCAATCAACATACCACTAACATACCTCATAGATCTAGAGAAATCACTCCTAAAATTCATCTGGAACCATAGGAGACCTAGAATAGCAAAGGCAATTCTAAGCAGCAAAGGCAAGGCAGGAGGCATTACAATCCCTGACTTGAAATTATACTACAAAGCTACTGTAATAAAATCAACATGGTACTGGAATAAAAACAGACCTGAAGATCAATGGAATAGATTGGAAGACACAACCACAACCACAAACTCACTCAACCACCTTATCTTTGGTAAAGGGGCCAAACATGCTCACTGGAAGAATGACAGAATCTTTAGCAAATGGTGCTGGGAAAATTGGCTATCTATATACAGAAGACTAAAACTAGACCCATGCCTATCACCATGTACTAAACTAAAATCTAAATGGATCAAAGATCTAACTATTAAAACAGAAACACTAAATCTGTTGCAACATAAAGTAGGTAAAAATCTCGAAGATATAGGGGTAGGTAGAGAATTCATGAACAAGAATCAAACCACATGGGAAATACATCCCAGAATCAATAACTGGGACCATATCTTATTAAAGAGTTTCTGCATGTCGAAAGAGATTTCCAGCAGAGTGAAAAGAAAACCCACAAATTGGGAAAAAAATCTTAATGGACTGTCCTTCAGACAAAGCACTCCTGTCTAGAACTTATAAAGAATTAAAAAAAATCAGACCCTCGAAATTCAAAGACCCAATCCAAAAA
>PVJX010028656.1:0-23651 GCA_004027295.1 Dolichotis patagonum | reverse complement strand
GGAAGGGAAGGGAAGGGAAGGGAAGGGAAGGGAAGGAGAGGGGAGGGGAGGGAGCAGAGACTTGCTTTGTGCTCCCAGCTCCATTTTTAGTGTCCAGAGGTTGCTAACTGCAGTTGCTCCAGACAGTCGCCTCACCACAGCTCTTCTCCTATTCAGTAACAACCCTGGCAGTGAGCCTAGTGAGAGACCACTCTAGGTTTTTAGATGAAACCACGTGACTACACCTTGGCCAAGGGGATGTAAGCAGTGCTGCTCAGACCTTCCGGGAAAGCTTTTAAACTGGGAGAGGGTGAAAGCTGTTCGCCTTTTCAGCCATTCCTTCTTCTTCATGACCTTTAAAATACCAGGAGCCACCCTGGAGTGTGAGGCAACCTTTAGGTGGAATTTATATACTAGATTGAGTGAGACATGCAGAAGAAACCTGTTTTATCCTTGACCATGGGACGACCATACTAGCTTTAAGTTTTCTCCCTCAGAAAACTAAAGAAACACAGTAAGCCACTATTCTTCTGAGCTTTGAGCATATGTAGCCAAACATCATTCAAATAGGCATATAATCATACATTTCCATTTCACACAAACATGTGCTTTGTTTACTTGTTTTGTAGTTTTGTTTTGCTTCGGGGGCATGCAAGAAGGAACCCAGGCCTCATGCACGATAGGCAAGTTCCCTTCCATTGAGCTACACTCCGCCAACCTGTTGTGTACTTAAAAATAAAGGAAAATAACATCAAATAGTTCATAAATTTATTCTTTACTTTTCCACTGGAAGGCAACTCAAGGGCACTTGTCTACTTAAATACACAAAGTTCTGTTTGTTTATTTATTTATTTGGTACCAGGGATCTAACTCATGACCTCGCACTTGCCAGGCAGGTCCTATGCCCCTGAGCTAAATCCCCAGCGACCCTGTTTATTTTTAATGAATAAGAAGTTTCCAAGGTAGGACAGGCCATCTTAATGTATCATAAAGCCAATGGATGGACACAAATTGTGTCCTCGTATTTCTTTGCCATTTTGTTTCAATTCCTTGTTTTTAGCATTCTTTAAAAAGTCCATTTCTGCTCAGTTTTAATTTCCGGGGGCACTGAGCTCTGTTTTGTTTTCAGAGAAGCACCTCTGATTCCCAGCTTCCATTTTTGGAAGCCCCCTGGGATTCACATCCTGGGAGTGCGACATGGAGCATATGCCATGGAACAGTGCATCACCCTGAGAGCTATGCTCTTGGACCTGAACTTAGCTGCAGAAGCCACGATGACCCGGGCCTCTGTGAAGGGAAGCAAGAGGTCCACTGCTTCCAGGGAACAACCAAGGACTGCCAGTGTAAAGAAGATTCCTGCACATGTACATAAAATATATCTTCACTGGTCAAGCCGCAGTATTGCTATTAATTGTCCACCAAAGCATATTACGTTAAATTTAAAGAAAAAGAAACTGTCAAAGGGGCCGTTCCCGGAGAGAAGGCAATTTTGAACCAACCATCTTGAAGATTGCTGTGGGAATTAAAATTGCAATTGTATGGGCGAAACAAACTTCATGTATCATTCAGAAATCAAATTCATGTTGAAGGCAAGTTGCTCAAGCTTTTCATTTTAGAAAAAAATATATTAAGGAACGAGGTTTTGTGGATTGCTCTTTCAGCTGAAATTACAATTATTTCACTGTCCTTATCAGCCCTATACAGAAACATTCACTATTTTGAACCATTTCTCAGTAAAATAATTTACCAGGGATACTGTACCTTAACAAACTTAGTCTGTGACAAATAAAATCTTATTATTTCACAGATATTACTTGTTTGTGGTAAGCAAATGATATTAAAGTCTCTTTACCTTTGAACAAGAAATTGCCTTTCACACTTGTGCTCAGAAAAGAAAAGAAAGGAAAGGAAGGGAAAGGAAAAAACCAAAGAAAAGGAAAAATAAGACAAGGGAACTGCTTACCAATAACTAGCGCCCTATTTTGTGGGCATTTAGACATAACCATGTGTACAGAGAGATATCTATTATTGGAAGATGGAATTCTTCCAGGTATTTCTGGAAGAAAAAAGTAGTTTAATTTAATTGCATGGCTCTAAGGGACGTCCAGTAATTAGACATCTTTTTATGTATTCTCAAGGGTTTTTCTCTTCTTTTTTTTTTTTTTCAGTCATGTAGGCTTCACTTCTGCCAAACACTCATTTGGTTAATAATGAAACCTCAGGCCCACAGTAAGCAAGTGTGAATGCTAAGGAGACACTCGTGATCCCTCATGTTCTTTAACACTGGACCCTTCTGTCTCCAGATTTTCTCTCACTTTGCAGCCAGCTCCGCATCAAAGGCAGCAGACAGATCTCTTCCCTGACCATTTACTGGTTAAACTCCGGATCTTGGCGCCACCCTGCCGGAGCCCCAGATCTGCAGCCTCTCCTTCCTTGACAATGGGAAGACTTTTCAGACTCCATGGTGGCGCTGAATGAACCGTCTTAATCCAACATGATTAGCAGAAGATGAAGAAAACTCTGAACATGGCAAGTCTGAAATCTGACCTTATCAAACCTGAAGGAGATGAATTCAGAATTTTTTTTTTAAGTCTTGGTTCTCTTTTATGCAAGCTTTCGGGGGGGGGGCGGAGATCAGGGAAGAGTGAATCTTAACCAGAGAAGCAGTCAAATATCAGGCTTAAAATTTAGTGAGGGCTAATGGACACAACCTAAATCAAAGGAGGCAGCTCCTAAGTAGGAAAGAAATGGGGATACCACACATCCGGGCATACAATTTTTAAAAAGTTGGCTTGTTTCTTAATGTTTTGCCCGGAATCTGCAGGCAAATCTTCAAGCTGAATGACATTTTCAAAAAATAACGCGTGCTCTATTGTAACCATGTGCAGCACAGTGTCTGCCTGGTAACTTTCAAAGGGAGGGGAACACTCAGCAGCCAGGGAGAGCCTCAGCCCTGCTGAGGCTGCTGACCCCTCCTGACAGGGCAGGATGACCACCTCCTCTTCACAGGTGAAGAGAGGCTACGTAAAAGGGCGTCTTGGGTATCTCAAAGCCAGATCTGTTTCTAGATATTCCCAACTCCCACTCACCTGTAGGCATGGGTATGTCACAACTGTAAATTAGTCATGAAGAATAAATTTTTTAAAAACTAACAAAGCACAAGTGTTAGCTGCTCTTTGGAGTACACCAGTGAATGTTTACTCCCTGCATAAATCTGCTGGAAGAATGCATATTTGAAAACAAAATCAGAATTTTAAAGCTCAGGTCTGAAGAGACTTCATTTTGAGCCATAAAGTAAATTTCCATTTGTTTGCCTAATATTCCTCCCCACAATGAATCAGATGACTGATCATAAATGTTTCAAACCAAGGAAGATAGCAAGATTCAATCTTCGCTCACTAGAACTCAATAGTTTGTTGGTTTGTATCTCACCCTTGGGGAAGACACTTTCTTTCCAAGCAAGGGCACTCATAATTAGGCCTGCTATGAATAACCTGGAGGTTCACAGCAATGCCACTTGGAATGTTTAACACAGGAGAACAGGAGCTTCTGTCTGTCCCTCACCTGAGCCAGGGACCATTACTCACTTAGCAATGGCTTCCAATAAAGTCCTGGCCAAAGGGGGAGTCTCTGGCTGAAAACAAATCCCAACAAGCACCACCACAGAAAACCTACTGAGAATGACAACAGCATTCCACATTTTCATTCTCTTTTTTCCAGGTCTTGTTTTTAACCAGAGAAGGACTGGTATCAATCAGTTGCATCTGTGAGCCTAAGAGCATACAAATTGTCTTAATGCAAATTAGTTATTAAGAAAGCAATGTGGGATAGGAGAAGAGGAATAATCAAAACTCCAGGAAATGACCCCTGGTGCACATTGGCATCCAAGAACAGGAGCGAGGTAAGTCTGAAATCTTCCAGTCCTCACATTGCGTGACCTTGCACAAGTAGCTTCCCTTGTTACTGTGTGCCTCAGTTTCCCTGCAGTACTCCACAGGCTGGTTACAGGCCAACAAGCAGGTCTCAGCAACATTCAAGGAGCTGTTCTGTGTTAGTTGTAGGTAACAAGTTTTCCTACACTTATAGCAGGGCTTTAGGGGCTGCCTTTGACAAAAAGTGCAGGTTTTTCACTGGGACCAGCAGATACCCAATGCATAACTAAAAGCAGGGTAAAAGCCTGGAATCTTTGTCTTCATTTGTACCCGCTGTTCTTCCACCTTAAACTTCAGGTCAGATCCCGACTTAGCTCTGCACATAGATAGACGTGTTCCCCACTTAATGATTACGTGTCTGAAAACTGGCAAGGCAAGGTTCATTATCCTTTACCTATCTAACCCCTCTCTTAGTCTAACCCTTCTTTTAGTGAAGATACTAAGAGAAGGGTAACTAAGTACTTCAGAGTTTCTGGGGACATTGTAATCAATAGACTGTCAGTTACGACCTTTACAATGTCATGTTCCAGGGCCCCAGGTGGCACCTGGAAGTCTCCAGTCCTCACCCTAAATCTGCCTGGAACATGTCTTACAGGCAGATCACCCCGTGATGTGACTACGCAAGCTAAGAGGGAACAATTACCCCAGGACAAGAACTGAAGTCCCACCCCCACCCAACCAAGAGCCATCAACGCCTCTTGGGCACTGAAACGGCCCTTCTAGGACTTCACAGAACCAAACCAGAGACCATCATCGACTACACCACAGCTCGATTAAGACTAAGACTGCTTTTTACTCATACTGTTTCCCCCTGACCTCTGTTTCTCCCCTATTTAAACCTGCAGCTTCCATCGGTACCCCTGCAGATGGCCTGAAGATGCCTGCTCTCCCTTGTCTTCCCAAATAGCTCTGCTGAACATTAAATTCCTTCCCCACTTCACTCCTTTTTCCATCTTTGGGCCAAGTGGCCAGATCAGGGATGGTGGTGTTAAAGGCAGCAAAGTAGATAGAAATTAACATACAGTCAGAGAGGGACTGGCACTCAAGGAAGCCAGCCCAAAAAACATCCATTGGAATGGTGGCTGGAGGCACATCTGAAGAAGACCAGGCCCAAGATAAACACTCAGTGGCCAGGCCTGCAGGCCTCCCTAAGGAATAAACAGTGACTTGAGATAATACTATGACCAGTGAGTCCAGATAGGCATCGGGTTGCCCAGGTAGGTGACCAGAGCATCTGGACCCACCCCTTCCCCAAAATGCCTTTGCTCTTTCCCTGTACCCTTGGTGTGTGACTCTTTCTCTACTGGGTCAGTATTAGCTCAGTGGCTGACTTGTAACCTGTAGGTTGGTGGCAGTTTGATTTACACTGTGTGTGATTTTGCTGAATAAATTGCCCTGACAAAGGGCCTCAGTGGCCACTCTGTTTACGGCCCTTCCCAGAAATCTAAGAGATTTTGTTCTCTTTATTTCCAATAAAACTCTCCTCGCATCTTCCTTTGGCTCCCAGCTTCGTTCTTCAATGGTGTGGGACAATGAACTCAGCTTCACCAAACTTCCCCTGCACGTTGGCATCTAACAGGGGGGAGCTGCGTTTTCCTATATTGCTGAGTCTCCTCAAAGTCAGTCCCCAGACCCCGGCCTAGGACTCAGCTAATGATATCAGCTCTCTGGAGTGGGGACTCTGGTCAGAAAAGCAGAGCTATCAGATTCTAGGGGCTGTCGGTGAGTCTTGTGAACTGTCACTGCATTCTCACGAGGATGCGCTCACTGATGTGTGCAAGGGGTCCACACGTACCCCAGAGACAGAAGGGAAAGGGAGAAAAGCCCTCGCTGGGCTTCCGCCTGCAACCCCACTCCCTTCCTCCTTCCTGCCTAGTGTTACTGCCACGCCTCTTCCCCACACCAAACTTCCGCTGCACGGTCTTCACTTCCCTCCTCCACCATTTTACTTTTCCCCCTTGGTCTTCCCCCACCTCAGAATGGGAGGACACTGAAACTGGGTTAGACCTGAGTCACCCTGGGAGTAGGGCTGGGAGGCGAGCACAGAACACCACTGCTAGCCACAGTTTTGAAACCCTTTAGTCCTGCTGTTAGGGGAATTTACAAGACGACACCAAGTGGCTTCAACTCTGGGGGCAGACACAGTTCTGCCCCTGATGCTGACCTTAAAACATACCCTTATTTAATTAATGGTGGTAACATTTCTATTGGGGCTTTAAAGTCAAGTGCATACAGAGGTCAAAGCACTTAATGGGCTTCTATTTTCAGCACTACAGTAGCTGCATTCAAACACGGTAGATTTTTCTCCCCCTAGTCAACAGGGAAGAGAAATTTGTCTGTAGCAATCATCCTTTCATGCAGCAAATATTTATTGAGCAACCCAGCCCGAGCGAGGCACACGTCCTTTGCCCTTCTAGACCTAGAAGAGTCACATTAGTCAGACTCTTTGGCTTCCGATACATGGAAAACCCTTCCACCTTCCTCAAGCAAAGGAGAACTTACTGTCAGGAAAGAGGCGGAACTCAAGGAAATTTCCTACATGCAAAAGTGACACAGAGCGTCACGGAGGGCTGAATCTCAAACCAAAAAGCTTTGCAGAAAGTCTGTTCTCCCTCCTTGTCTCTGACTCACAGGGCATGTGTCCCTCCGAGATGCCCCTGTCGGAGGTCTTCCTCATTAACTGCAGAGCTATTGTGTTCTTTAGTTCATTCAGGTACTGACTGCGTGAGTGCGGTGCCACCGACAGTGTTCTGGGTGCTGAGTAAGACACATAACAAAACTGGCAGAAGTAACTCATTTCTGTGGAGCTTTGTTCTAGCAGGTAGATAATCAACATCTAAGTACCGTATGTACCCTAAAATTACTGGAAAATAAGCCCTAGCACAATTTTCCAACCCCACCCGCAAAATAAGTCCCAGTTGAGACTCAGACAACCAGACACATTTAGTATGTGCAACACAACACATGATGGAAGTATTGAATTATAAAATAATACTATATATAATTAAATATAAGTAATATTGCTGACATTAATGCTTAAAATAAATGATAATGTAAATTTGTAAATTTGGCACCTTTGCACAAGAGGTAAATGCCTGCGCCAACTCAGGAGAAACCTAAGATTTATTGCCAAATGATCCACTGGGGTACGGCGCATGGATAATGTGCGTGTCTGATAAGGAACAGACGTGGCTGTGTCTAACACGCATCTTCACAATTCAGTTTGTCAAGTTTTGCAATGGGTACACTTGATACACTCGGGTGGGATAAATGCTTTCTGAATTTCAGTGCCTCTAGTTTTTCATCACTTTTGAGTGAGCCATCATGTTTAACTGGCATCATTTTTGTGCCCATTCCTGTCTTGTATGTCATAACTTGATTTAGTGGGAACTCTGTGAAGCTGACGTTGCAGGAAGTGGTGACCTGGGTGAAGAACTCGTGGGGTGAAATCACTGACAGCTGTGTTGCTGACACACTCCAAGCTGGCAACGTGGACAGGAAGTGCTGGCTTAAGGAGAGCTTCTATCACTGGACATGAGACACCGGGGCCAATGGTTCTCCAGAAATGAAGCCACAAGAAATTCATGCTGGAATTTGGGGTTTGAAGAGTTATGCTGGTGTTCCAGAAGAAGTTAACATGACTGTATTTGAATAAATACAGAATTTCATACATGAATAAATGTAGATTTTTGTACATGAATGCATAAAGAAATGTCAACTGTTATACATGAAAAAATTAGACATCCCCTGAAAATCAGCTCTACTGTGTTTTTGGAGCAAAAATTAATGTAAGACCTCGTCATATTTTCAGAGAAATACAGTAGTAGGTCTTGCTCAGACATCATTCAACCAGAGAGCCAGATGAGGGCAGGGAGCAAGTTGAGCCATTCACAGGGGAGAAGAGTCTACATACAGGGCAAATGCAAAGCCCCTGAGCCAGGTGCACCTGCCATAATTAAGAAAAATAGGAAGCAAACTATAGAGAGAACAGAAGGCTATGAGGCATAAGACCAGAGAAGCCAACGGCAAACTAATGTAAAACTTTAAAGCCATGAATTTTACCCTGAGTCAGATACATTGTAACAGAAAATGGTCCCTCAGCCAGTATATTTCAGTTTCTTAGTTGCCCAGGTTACAGTTCCTGTTCCAGTTCCGGTTGCTTCTGGTCTCTTGGAAACAGCTGGTCTCTCTGATGCACATTGTATAAACTGATCCCCAACTGACAAGCCATTCTGCCTCTATACTTCCTGCTTGCTTATCTCCTATAATTCCTAGACCATCAGAGATTAGGACCTGATATTTCAGGAATGATCCTGATCGGTACCAGTCCATGTAAATAAATTTGCCTCCAAATCCTGGGTGTCATTTCGGTGTCTCTGCTTGC
Source organism: Dolichotis patagonum (assembly GCA_004027295.1). Taxonomy (NCBI): domain Eukaryota; kingdom Metazoa; phylum Chordata; class Mammalia; order Rodentia; family Caviidae; genus Dolichotis; species Dolichotis patagonum. Next base: position 15,356 of record PVJX010028656.1, on the reverse strand, counting down.
AGTTGCTGTATGATTGGTAGTATTTTGAGCAGACAAATGACATGACCTAACTAATGCTCTCAAAAATCAGCTTGACCAAAAATGAGCAAAAGAAGAAGCAAGCAAACAAATTAGAAGGCTGTTGCATTAGTCCAGCTGACAATACATGAGCCTTTACTAGAATGGTAACAACAGTGTTACTAAGCCTTGACCCAGAACAGGGGTACCAAGAACTAAATCCTAGATGTTTTGAGAATGGAGTTAGCAGAATATTTTAAGGGACTACTGATGAAATGAGAGGGGAGGAGAGGAGTCAAGGGCAAGGTAAACACCCTAAACAACCACTAAGATACAGCATCAGTGACAGTGCTGGGAGGCCCTATGAGGCGCATGTGGGAAGAGGTGACTTAGGAATTCCACTGAGGAGTCTTTGTTCTCTTCAGCAGTGGCCAGAAAGACGAGGGGCCTCATGGCAGAAGTGTGGCATCAAGAATTCACATGAGCAGGTTCACTGCGAGTCCAGGCACACTGGACAATTTTATGCACTACAGAGTGAGGCCACGCTCAGCTGTGAAGCCCCAAAAGTTCAAACCACAAGAACCTCTCCTGATAATATGAAATGTGGTGTTATTAAAAGCTTTGAGTCAGATGTTGCCACAGATAATCTTCAATTTCTAAAGTGTCACATCTCCTTGAAGGCAAAGCAAGTATTAATTCAAAGGTAAAAAATAAAGCAAATTGGTTATTTTACAGCATAGACCAAATCCACAAACGCAGTCACTGAATGCACCATTCACCCTCAAATGAACTGGTATAGCACCCCGGTAAACAGCTCACTGCTGTTCCTTAACGCCATCACAAGAGGACGGTGTCACAGGCTTAATGACACTGATTTAAAGAACAAGCTGGTTATTTGAAAACATAACTGCAAGTCACATTGTAACTGGAAGCTTTGACCTCTGTGGAGAATATATTGGCGCCTACTGCAGATAGAAACTGCTCAATTTTGCATCCCTAAAGGAGTATAAATCATTTTGATAAATTCTGGATTGCTTTAGATTTTAAAGGCAATCACAGAAGCAGAATCCATAAAAGATTATATTTTATAAGTGAAAAAGAATTAGATGTAATATCAATTAAATGTCTAGTATCTTGACACACTATGGACAAATGCTAAATGTCTCACATGATAGCTTTTTAATCTTTATAACTCCTGACTTCTTCCCATATAGAAGAAGGCCCTCCAAAGTTCCAACACGCAATAAAGACACAGACTGAGCCATGGCGCACATTACAAGTCAACCAAACTGATGCTGGTGCCCTGGACGCATAGGTCTTACCTAGATGAACCCAGACACAGTAACTCTAGTAACTCTAAATGAATGCTAATAAGCCTCAAGGAGAGACAGAAAAGGTTGGAATACTTAGCCATTAAAATCAAGGGTGAACGAAGTACTGTTTGAATGAAATCAGCCTTGCTAATTCTTTAAAAAGCTTGTACACAGCAACATTATCTTTAAATTCTCAAATAAAAAGTCACTGAAAGACGTTTATAGAGCAAAACTATGAATCCTCAGATATGCTGTATTTAGAAGTGGGAATGTAACTTTCCAGAAACTTGATAATGTGAGAGATTTTGAGCCCAGGAGACAGTTTGTAGAAACAGAATTGCTGCTGCTGAGAAAACCCTGCTTTAAATTCAGTGCCACAGAACAAATGCAAAGATGTTAAAGGCTTCTATCCACTCCCTGGGCCAGTGATGACAAACCTCTTACAGCTCTTAATGACACAAAGAACGAACCCCATTGGTTCCCTTTCCTTTCCGCAGGCCACATTCTTTCAAGGAAAAACTGAGTTTGACTTCTGTGTTCCCAGGCCTAGCAAAAAAATCTTGGCCTTTAGTACCTACAGAGGAAGTGAATGAGTGATTTAAAGTGAAGTTAATTTTGTCATCATTTATTAAAGGGTCCAGTTCTTCAGTCAGTCTGGTGTGCACGTCGGGGGCCAAAAAATAGAATATTCCCAAAGGGTTAAATTTAAATAATTCTCTTACTTATGTCTTTTCATCTGCTGCAAATGGCTCCTTAAATAAGACAGAGCCATAGAATACACACACACACACACACTGTCCCCTAAGAGGCAAGCACTTCAACAGCACTGCTCAATTCAAAACTAAATTAGAATCTCAATTTGAATAACATCAGCCCCTACATCATATCCAAGTTCATCATCTCCAAGATTCTTTTCCTTACAGTAATTAAATATGTATCTGTCGCTGACAATGGGTTCTGCACATGCATATTTAAATATAGTCCCTCTTCCCACTACAGCAGGATTATATAACCAGACACGCTGCTGCCCACTTACGGAATTACATGTGGGGAAATGAAAATATGGGAGATGGATTTTGAGGTGCTGTCTATCTTTAGCCGAAGGGTGCATGACACACTGCAAGCAAACATTTTACTATTAAGCGCACTTTTCCTCCTTTTGCTTTCCCTGTCCATTTCAAGAGTCAGAAGTAACTAGTCTCAAAAGGAGCTGGATAGTGTCAACCAAAGCATCTCCTAATGACTGCAGCATCACAGAACTGCAGGAGAGCCTGTCCTGGACCTGGGTGACCTGGGTGCCATCACCCAACACCACCAGCTCGTGAGCTGACTCCAGCAATCCGAGTCCTCTGTGGTATCAGCCTACATATCTAGAAAGCTAGCATCTCTCAGGTGGTAGAAAATATGCCCATGTTCAAATCAATGCATGGTCTCTCTGGCTGAACCATACCCTTGCCCATTGGCACCCAATTAAAAGAAAATGGTTTTCTTCACTATAAGTAACCATCCGAGCAGACACAAGCCCACCACCCTATAAATCTGTATCTGAATCGAAAATGGTAGGAAGTTTACAGTTAGAGCATCTCAAGGGAGAATTTAATAACTGGTTCACTTTGATGTACTGTGATAGACAGAGAAATGTCCCTCTTAAAAGTTGTCCAAGTTCTAACTCCAGAACAGGTGAAGATTTTATCTTATGAGGCAAAAAGTGTTCTGCGGATGTGATTCAATGAAGAATCTTGAAATGAGGAGATTTTCCCAGATTACCTGGCAGCCTGATGCAATCACAATTGTCCTTCTATTGGACAGACAAGAGGGTCGATATGAGAAAATGGAAATACAACTGTGGAAACAAAGGCTGCAGTGACATCCTAAGACAATGAGGGAAGGGACTACAGGGCTGGAGAATAAAGGCAACTTCTACAACCCGGAAAAAGCAATAATTCAACTGTCCCATTGAAGCCTTCAGAAGGAGTGGAGTCCTGGGGACACTTTGCTTCTTTTTGTTCATTGTCACTTGGCCAGTCCCTCTTTAATGGCATCTATGTTGTTTTGAATTTTTCATGACTGCAAACCACAATGCCATCGCTACCTCCTTATACCTGTGTTTTTGCACATGAGATTTCCTTCTAGATCAGTACATACTATATCTTATACTTAGTCTGGGAACGCTCGGCCTGGGACACCTTCTACACCAAAGAGTACACATAGCAAATAATTGTGCTCCTAGAGACACACATACTTATGCAGTTTCCTAGAAACCATCTGTAATTGTATCAGGCACACTGACAGCAATGATTACCCTTAGGAAGGGAATGCAAGCTGCAGGACATTGCCAACAGACATTAGCCTTGGCATTCCTTTGTTCTGTCTTCACTTCCCACAAGGAGAACGTACGATGCATTATTCACATAATTAAAGTTAATAATGAAATATTACAGCAGCATACGTCCCCAAATCACAGTGAGGAGCATCACCAGGGCGGAGTTTGAGGAAGACTGAAGCACAGGCACAGGAGAGAACCACGGGGCTGCCGAGGAAGAACACAAGGGAAAAAACACAGAGAAAAAGACAGAAGAGGCTGGACCAATCATTCACCCAGTGCAGGGCTGCGTCACCAAGGGAGACTCCAAGGAACTGGTAACGTGACGACTGAGGTCATTGTCCCTCTCAAACATTAGTTTCCCGGAAACATATTATCCCTGCTGAATCCTTAAAACTGCTGTGCACCAACCAGCCCTCTGCAAAATAGGAATTCGACTTAACTTTCCCAAGCAATGCTTCCTTGAAGGTTTAGTGTCCTTCTACTTCCAGAAGACTGAAATTCAACCAGCTTTGGAAGAACGGTCCAGCAGTACAGACCTGGATTTTACTCCACAACATCAGTGGCCCATGTCCTGTGCCTGGCTTAGACACAGCAACAAACAGGTGTTTTTAACTGAATGAAATCTCCGATTTCCGTGTCACGCAGCACTACTTGCTTTATTAAGTAAAATCACTTCCCCTATCTGTTTTGTTACAAGCCAAAGTGCATTTTTTTTTTAAAAAAGAGAATGCTCACTTGGTCCCCAAGTGTGAAAAAGTTAGCAGACCCTGCACCTGACAGTCATAAAACCCCCAAGGAGCCCTGCACAGCTCTACACCAAGTGAAAGGCTAATTTAGTTACAAACCTTGGAAATACAGGTAGAGCTGACAGTTGTGTTTTTAACAGTGGTCATTTCCTGGTAGGTTAAAAGAAGCAGAATTAAGAAGACAAAAAAACATCAGTTTTAACTAACTCAAAATTCAGAGCCTGAAGTCAGATCCATAGAGTACTCATTATTCATGTTGCTTTAAAAAAGACAAAAGAAGGAAGACAGGGAGGGAGGCAGAGAGAGCATTTCCATAATTTAGCTGTCTTCAATACACTTAAAACTCTTCTGCATAAGTAAAGATAATATGGAAGACATTTCCCTGAATTTGCCCCTCACTGCCTCAGACTGGACCTCATAGGTCCTGCTCCTTCTAAAATCAGTTTTGTGTGACCTGAAGCTCCAGAGAGAAACCTTATTTCTCATTCACTTCATAATGAAACTTCACTCCCACTGCTGTTTCCTGACTATCCTTCTTTGCAAGAGAAATAAAAAAAGGTAAAACTTCTTGCAGAAAGCTAGTGAAGCTATGGTTACTAGGCAACACTCCACATATTCTAAAATATCTTGAAGTTCTTGGGCAAAAGGAAAAAGAATATTTAAGGCCCCATTAAGTTTTGAATTTTTAAAGCACACCTGAACCAAAGTTAGCAAGCAAAGAGGTTTGCTGCCATTTCTAGAATCCTTGGAATTCCTCTTCTGTCTAAAAATCCAAAGTGTGACTGTGAGTCCTAGAAATTCTTGACATCCTCTGACAAGTGGAAAAGGCAAATTCTCATGCTCAGTACAGTGCTGGGATGATGAGGGCCTTGCAAATTATTCAAAATAACGGGAGGGAGAGAGAGAGAGAGAGAGAGAGAGAGAGAGAAGAGAGAGAGAGAGAACTGTCAAGTTGACATCTGTCAAGCCAGAAAATGTGACTTCCCAGGGGAAACTCCAGAAGGTGCACTGTACTCAAAGTCAGGTGTCCAGTAGTAGGAGCAGTGATGGCAGAGGAGGGTAATCTGTGGTAATCAGGGTCCCAAATCACCAGCCTCCTAGTTCATCTCTTGATTGCACCCTGCAGTGAACAGCAAGCACTGAAAGTCGGGTACACCCACTGAGGTCTTTCAGAATAAGCGATCGCAGCCTCAAAATTTCAGACAGGGAACAGCCCAAGGTCATTCAAGTTATGCCATCAAATCTCTCTAGTTTTTCTGTCTTAAAATACATTTAGAAAATAAAGGTTCATAGACTTTCCCCTTGTACAATCTAAAATTATTCAGCATCCAGAAAATGTTTCTCATCTTTATTCGAAATGCCACTCCTCAAAAATAAATCCATTTCCTTTTTCAACTATGACAAGTAGTCAGCATCAGCTGTTTAAAAATCCCTTCAGATATTTACAAGCATCTAGTCAATGCGTAGCTCGTACTTTTTCAACCTGAGTGATCCAGTTTATTTTCTCTTCCTCTGTAGTTATTCTCTAGCTCTTCAGTGACTCACTTCTGAATGACTTCAACCTCTCCACAGTTTGTTGAGTGAATAAGTGAAAGGAAGAATGATCAGTGGCAGCAAGATCATGCTTGGGAAATGGGTGATTGGTTGTTTTCTGCCTACGGCACATTAAAAATAATTTAAATCAATTTTCACATCAAATCAGCTTTTCCTATTTCGTTTTAAAATATTGGAAAAACTGGCAAAGCTGGTATCTGAGAAGCACGTGCTTTGGTGCCATAGGGCAGAGCTCTGTTTTATCACAGTCCCCACACACTTCTATTGGCAGCCTGTCCCCAAATCTTCTGAGTTTTTGACTCTTTGGAATAAAGTCTTTAACAGTTGTAGCTCGCGTTTGAACATTCACCATGTGCTAGCTACCTAGAACTAATATGTGTCAGTTATCTATTAATTCTCATTCCAAAGCTTGATCGATTGAATATGGGGGTTATTAGCACTTTTGCAGAACTGAGGCTCCGAGGTTAGGAAACTCAGCTAGGGATTTTGGCACAGCGTTTCCCAAGCAAAACGTGCACTCTCTCTACACTAAGATGCCTCTTACGTCTGCAGTACGTGTGTGACAGTTATCTAGAGGTGAAAAGGATAGACTCATAGGCTAAACCAGGAGCAGAGAGGTTACAACGAAATGGAAAATAGCAATTGAAGTAATTTCCACTGCTAATCAGCCCAGAGCCAGTTAAATAACGACAAGAACCAGAACTCGATTTCACCCTGTGAAGTGAGGTATATTATTCCCACATACTCCCGAACCTCAGGGTGGTAATGCACACTTCCTAGAGGGCGATGTTTGCTTATTTGTTTGCTTAGCAGTTTAATTAATTTAATTTTGCCAACCTATTAACAGGAAGTCACTGTAAAAAGTAAATTGTATCTTTCTTAAGAAAGAGATGTTGTTAGACTCGGCTCGTGTTCACCCTTATCATGTAACGACAAGTTACTCCTAATGGTTAAACTTCAGTTTCTCGTTTGTAAAACACAGCTGTTGTTTCATGTATTATTTCTTAACAATGTCATGGGGGTAAGGACTACATGAAGTAATAAATATAAAGCAGGTGCAGGAACTGGAAGATAGCACACATTCAATAGAGTTCAGGTGGCTACTATTGGTATTGCTTTGCTTAGTAGAATGATTCAACTGAATGGAAAAGAAACGCAACCACCATGCTTGCCAGCCCACAGTCCCGAGAAAAGGCTCAAATTCAAGGTGCATCTTTTTGCCATGCCCTGGGAAGGGGCAAAAACATATCGCTGACTCTGTCCCTTATGCAAAGTCTTTACCGGAAATCCATCGGGGGAATGAGCCCACGCTGAGAACTGGGAAATGTAGTTATTTTAGCTAGGTATATAATGACTTCCTATGGTGCAAGGATCTGCTAATAAATAAGGAGAAAATCGACATCCACTAGATGTCTAGCAGCATCCAAGAAATAAACTCATTTCTCTCTTCCTCACATTGTTCTCACTCCTCTTTGCTCTCCTGTGTCCCTTTCCACCCCTCCTCAAGAGCTGCCATGCACTCTTGGGATTGTCCTGTCCAGAACGAAGCTACAAAACCCACATGGCATGTGAGGTCACAATTGGTCACCAATCAGCAGAATAGAGGTGGTTACCTATCACTGGAATACAGCGCATCCTTCACAGCAAATTTCTTGGGCAGGAAAAAGTCCTGAGTGTGAGTGTGTGTGTGTGTGTTTTAATAGCAGAGCTAATTAAGGGTTTCAGCATGAAAAAATACAAAACCACTATGGAAATCAGTATGGAAATCCCTCAGAAAACTGAAATTAGAAATTTCACTGGACTTTTCTGCATATGTTTCCAAAAGAATTAAAGTCATCATATTACAGGGACGCATACACATCCATGTTTACAGCAGCAAAACTTATAAGAGTTAAATCTTGGAAGCAGCCTATATATCCAACAATGAATGAATGAACAAAGAAAATGATGTATTTATATACTAGTGGAGTACTATTCTGCTATAAAGAAAGATAATCATTTGTAGGAAAAAGGATGTACCTTGTACCATAATATTAAATGAAATAAATCAGACACATGAGTTTAAATATCACATGATTTCTCTTACATGTGAAACCCAGAATATAAAAAGCAAGTAAAAGAAGTAGGGAGATGGATCTTTTTCCAAAGGGGAGGGGCACCGAGATGGAGAGAGCGGAGAGAGGGGAGGGAAGAAGGTGAAGAAACAAATGAAGGTGTGCTGGGTACAGGTACCAACTCCACCGAAAACATGGAAACACTATGTACTGCAAACAAACACCAACAAAGACAATGATCTGAATAAAAGCCGCACCTTCTCACCAAGCCGCACTTCTACCACGCTCACCGCCCCAAGGTGAGGAGTCAGTGGACCAGTACATTTAAACCGTCAGCCGCTGCTACCATTGCTAAATAAGCAATTCCAGTGGCAGGATCATCTTCCTGATTTCCTCCCGAAGGAGAATTCACGATTCCTACTTTTAGCAAACTGTACCAGTTCAAGTCAATTGATTCATTCTGAGTTTCTGCAAATTTACTATTAAGTTCTGTGACAGTCTAAGCGATGTAATTACAGTAATCGAAAATTTTAAAATATTGTGTAGTAATTGGCTGTTGCTCTTTGAGGGGGATGAACCATTCTTCCCCTTTTAATCTCTGAACATGTGTACCTTTTTTCAGAAAAAGTTCAAGAAAACAAGGAAATAAACAACTGCTCTGCAGGGTCAGGGGTACCCATTATTTATCTAGTAGTCTGGTCACTTTCTAGAGTCTCTGTCATTTACTATGTATGCCCTGTCCCAAGTAAACTGATTTCCTTTGTGAAACTCTCTCTGCTCTGTTGGTCTGGCTGAGGCTGACGCAGCCTCTAGGACCAGGAGGATCACCTGACTGGCCTTGGCCAATTATCCGAGTCACATGATTCCATCATTGGTAGACAAATGTTCTAATGCTGGCCAGTGAAGGCCAGACCTTAAAAGAGTGTCCCCTCTCTATGCCACTGCCTAAGAATCTAAAAGAATACAAATCTGGAAACTTCTATAATCATCTTGCAACATCAAAAAGAGATTTTGGAAAATGAAGAAAAAACATCAAAAGAGAATAAAATCCTACCAAAGTCACTGACCTCCGGCAATAGGACATTGCTCCAGCTAAATGAGTTACTGGGCCTTTTGAATCACATGGGCCAAAATCTTTCTTTTTGCCCAGTGTCTGTTGGATTTTTGTGCCATTTGCTCCAAAAATGATAAGTGATGCAGCTATGAACCTTAACCTATGGTTGGTCAGCAGGAGATCGAGACTAAACTAATGGCTTTTAAATTCCCCAGGGAACTATGGATAACTCCCTAACACATTACAAAAGCGTTTTCATTTAAGTTGTCAGATACCTGCCACCTTTTCTGTGCACTGCTCCACTGGCTACATCTCTTGCTAAAGACAGAGAAAATACTTGTATGAATATGAGTGAGTTAAACAAGTTACCTTGCTTCCAAAAACCTACCAAAAGCAAGGTCAAAGACTTTTATTGAACACCTACTATGCAACAGACACTATAGTACTGTTATAGTTTGATATCCCACCCCAAAGCCTCATGCAGTCAGAGAGGTGGTTTCTGACTGGTGGTTTCTAGAAACTGGTGGTTTCTGGAGTTTATGAATGACTCATAGTCAAATGCTGGGATTATGGGTGTGGCCTACATACAATATAAAGGACAACATAAGGTATCTTTTCTCTGTGCTCCTGCCCTTTTTCTCTATTGCTTGTGCTGTTTTCTGCCACCATAAACTGTTGGCCTCTGCCACTCTGCCTTGGAACGAGCTGATTATGCACCGAAACCTCCACAAACTGTGAGCTAAATAAACGTTTCCTTGCTTCACTTTGGGTGTTGGGTATTTTGTCCCAGCAACAACAGAAAAGTAACCAAGAGAGAATCTGGTACCAGAAGAGTGAGGTCATTGCTGTAACTATGCCTGGCCTTTGGAAATGGCTTGTGGGAAGATCTTGGAAAGGTTCAGAGATGCTGCCTGAAGTAGACCTGAAATGGCTTAGGTTACTCTGTATGGGGGATTCCAGTCAGGCCCAGAGGGTCAGAAAACCAGTAAAGACCAGGCTTGGGAGGTTTCTGCTGGGAAGGACTGCATTGGTTGTTGGACTCCAGACAATGTATGTTATGGCTTGGAAGAAAGTTTATCTGCATTTTGCTTGGGTCCAGAGACTTAGCCTGAGACTGAGATTAAGGGCAGTGCATTAATTAATCTGGCAGAAGAAATTTCAAGGCAGTTGGATGTTGAGAGGGTTGCATGGCTACTGTTGGGGGTTTTTAGCCAGACTTATGTTGTGAATCAAGAGCAATGAGCCTAGCAGAATGACTTAAAATACTGTGAATCTGGCCAGAAAGAAAGCTCCAGTAAAGCTGTGGACTGTAAAGAGAGAGCTGAGATCTTGACAGAGAACAAGAGAATAGAAAAGATGGTAGGGGGTATCATGGGAAGTGGCCAGTCTCTATCCTTTGCAACCTCAAAACTGCAAAAGTGAAAGACTTTGCTTTGAGAACAGAGTGTCATGTTCCAGAACGGGGTAGAGGCCACCTGAAGTTCCAGAATAGTGGTGGCATAGAGAATCCTTTCCTCACAATCAGGTTCAGAGTGCTCAGTGATCCAGGCACTTAACCTCTAGAACCAAAAGACAAGAAAACCTGGCTACTGTTCCATCTGGTACTAGACTTTGGCATCATCAGTGTGGTGCTAGTTGTAGGCCCATGCAGCATGCAAAAGTTCTGAGATTAAGGCAGGTTCTACCCCAATTTCAGAAGGTCTGGGAGGCCAGGCAGCATGACCCTAAAAGGACAATCTGTGAAGCTGTGAGTGTGAAGCCAAAGGTGCGGTGGAGAACCCAGAAGTTTGGAAAAGCCAGGAGCATGGATTGGCTAAAGAAACCTGCAAAGAGGGAGCAAAGTCAGCTCAAGAGAGAAGCCATGGGAGCTACAACCACCAGAAGGGCTGTAGGAGTGGAGCCACAGGAGCCTTTTGAAGCTCACAATTTGCCACAGATTGCTTCAGATGTTCCACATGGAACTACAGGACTTAATGGTTGCCCTGCTGGATTTTGGACTTGCTTTTGCCTCAATCCTTGGTATCCTCCTGTTTGTACCTTTTGGAATGGGGATGTTTATCTTGTGCCATTAAATGTTGGAAGTGTTTAATTTTCTTTTCATTTGTACAGGGGCTCACAGCTAAGAGTTTGCTTTACATCATAGAGGACAGTTGGTACTTGCTTTTTCAGCAATGTTGAAACCATTAGGACTTTGGCAACTCTTAGAGATGGACTAAATGCCTTTTGAATTAAGGATGTGCATGATTCTTTGAGGGGCCAGGGGTAGAACATTATGGTTTGTGTTTGGATGTCCCCCAAAACAATATAAAGGAAGGAAGAAGGCATGCCCCCCCCACCTTTTTTGCTCTTGTTATTTGCAGCCACCATGAATGGTTGTCCCTTAGCCTCACCACTCTGCCTTGGAACCAGCTGAGTATGGCCTGAGACCTCCACAAACTGTAAGCTAAATAAACCTTTCCTTCCTTATGCTGCCAATCCCAGCTCTAGATAATGAACCAATCATAAATGCTAGATTCAAAAGGCCTGCCACCTCCATAACTGCATAAGGCTTTGGGGGGACATCGAAACACAAACCATAACAAGTACCCTACTTAACACAGCAGTTCTAGCTAGTAACTACTATCGCTATCCACATTTTAAATGAGTAAATGTGAGCTTCCAGAAATTGGGTCATTTGTCCAAAGTCACAGAGCTAGGAAGTAGTCAACTCAGTGCCATTACCCAGGATGTATGACATGAAATGCTCTCAAAAGTGACGGCACCTAGCTCCTGAGGTAATGCTAACGATTAATGAAAAACTATAGGCAAACACCTAGCTCAGCACATTGAGGACATACAAAATACTCCATAAATGGTAGTAGCTCCTGCCGTTGTGTGCAGCTGTCATTGAATTCTAGTGGCTTTGGTCACCCTCAGACGTGGATGCTAGTGTGAGTCTTGCTGAACACAGTGGGCAGAGGTGCTGATCAAGTCAGGCTCGCTCAGCCTCCGTGAGGTTCACTCCCACCCTACCAGGCTGTTCTTTCAACTCTGGAGGCCCAGAACTGCAACCAAGAGGACCCACTGGGAGGTGCAGTGTGCCTCCCTCGGTGGGGCAAAGAAAGGTCTTCTGGGCCATTAATCACAGAGAGCCAGGTGACTTCACACAATCTGGGGCCACGTGAATGAACTCAAGTCGAGAAAGGATCAGGAGCACTGCCTAGATGCTGTAGCTTGAGGAGGAGAGATGTTCCTTTTCAAACAAGTTCACAGCATCCTCCATCACAATTTTCTTGATGTTTCAATGACATTGTCAGTTTTTCCACTAAGTCATTATCATACAGTGATATCTGTCACGTGCAGCTCTGGCTGTACATGAAGAGATTATCAATAACCGTGATCAGAAATTTAACATGAAACGGCTTAGTCTCCTTAAATTTAATAAGAAGCTAAAAATTATACAAGTACATAATTTAAAACTGGATCCTTGAAAAGCACTATGCTATTTGCAGTGTGTGTGTGTGTGTGTGTGTGTGTGTGTGTGTGTGTGGTGTCTTTTAGGATTAAGTGAAAAGTGTGATTCTCAGGAAGCATTTGTGGATAGCAAATCAGTCCCTTCCCCAATGAGCTTGGCTAATCAAGGAAAGGAAAGAAAAAAGAACCCACGGCAAAAGCAACAACAATAAAGCTAAATAGCTTTGCTTATAGCAGTGTGTGTTCTGAAGAATTTTTGTCCAAATAAATAAAGAATGTAAACCATAGCAAAGGTGCACTGGTGTTTTCAAAGATGTCCATACTGTGGTCTGAAAGCCCCCCTTGGACATCTTGAGATCTTTGTAAAACCAGACAGTTCTAGTGCACTGGGCACAGACAGGATGAGCCTTCAGGAGAGGTGGAGACGGGTCAGGGTGAGCCAGCACATTCTGTGCTGGAAGGAAATTTCTCTCAGTGATTAAAGATAGGTCTTCACCAGTATGCATTTTCAACATGCAGGATGCAATTAAGAGAAGTGCAGGAGAGAAAAAGGAGAATATTCCGGTCCATGATAAATGCTCCTGTCACCTTCTTGCTTTAAAGTCTTTCATTTATTCTTGCTTTGCACATGATAAGGGCAAAATGATAAACATACTCTCCTGTTGCAACCCTCCCCATTGACCTTCCACCACACAGAAATACATAGAAGTTGTCCTTGTGTCCACAGGCTTTTCCTGCAGTGACCCCTGCATAGCTCTCCAGAATCAAATCTGAATACTTCCTTACCTTCAACCTACCCATCACCTCTCTAGTCACACTCTTCCTCCAAATCTGTGGAGCTACCACTGTTCCCTGCACTTATTACATTTCATTGTACCTCCAGGCCTTTGCCTACAACAGTCAGTTCCAATATAGCATTTGGAGAAATGAAGGCAAAATATTAAACTTTCATTTGTGTGAAGATGTGTGGGAATATGCACACGCTTGTGAAGATACATCTGGAATAAGTAAGATAATAAGTTTTAATATATGGGCCAACAATATAAGTGAATGGATAAAAAAGATATTGAGAACTTAATTTGTTTAAGTGAAAGAACTGTGTAATCAAACTTCGAATACTGAGGACCTGACACACTATCTGTCTCTTAATTAGTCAACTTCTCTTCATTGGGGCCAAATACTGAACATACATAACTTAAACGAAGAAGATTTTAATTGTGCTTATGGTTGAGTGAATTCAGTCCATGGTCAGCTGGCTCTAAAACAGGAACATCATGGCAGAGGGCACAGTGGAGCAAAGTTGCTTAGTTCATGGTGTCTGGGAAGCAGAGTGGAGAAACAGCACCAGAAATCAAGGGCCCAAGGACAGTAACAGATAGATGCCCAGGTCATCCCTCTGTGGCCCACCCAGACACACCCAGAAGTACACTTTATTAATCCCCTAGGCAGCTCCAAAGTCAATCAAGATAACCATTAAGCTTAATCATAAGACCATCTCAGCTTTGCCTGGGTAAGTCCTATTTACCACACTCTTCCTCCAAGTTGTATTGACCTTCCCAAGCTGGACTGGATGTATCTCTCATGGCTTTCTGTGAACGTCTTCGCTCCTTAACATCCACTCTCTGCACAGCAGCCTGTGGTAGCTTACTTGCATCTCTTCTCCTTAATGCAGTCCACCTCTAGAACGTAAGTGTTTTAATAGTCTGTGCAATACTTAGCTTCCCTTTGTTTTCACTTGTTCGCCATCTGTTCCTCCCTCCAGCTCTGCTGGGAGATCCTTGCTGGAAGCACCTTTATTTGTCTTGTTCACACTGTATCTTCAGTACCACTGAAGTTTCTGGCACATGGTAAGCGCTCAACAAATATCTGTCACACGAATGATTTTATAGCTCCTTTTATACTAAGAGCAAATGTGTATTGAATACCTAGGCACACTACCCAAATAAAGCTGAAGTCTATTTTACATCACGGCTAATTTCAAAGCAATCATGATTTGGACCTAGACAATCTGTGTGATTCTCCCGTCACGCTGTCCCAGAGTGGCAATCCCACACCCAGCCACCAGGTGTAACACCCACCTTCCCAGGAAGATGTGATCAGGAACACACCCCACTGCTGTTTCTCAGTGTGAGCCACAAGCATTCAAAAATATGTGTCCAACGAATCCTTAGTGATAACACCCATCACGGTAATAACAGCTTAAAATGTGTTGAACATTTACAGAGCGGCAGGCACTGTTGACACATTTGCATTCCCACCTGCATGTTTAACAGAGGTCTTGAAATTACAATGCTCCATTCTGAATTCTTAATCTTCACCCCAAAGCCTGACCCATCTGAACCTAGTTCACAAGTCAGTATATTGCAGACATCCCCAACCTCTTTCCCACCGCGCTCCTCGCCAGTCAGGAAACCCTCGTGTCTATTTGCACAGTTACATGCAGGACCTGGCTGCTGCTCCCACCTCCAAAGCAGTAACTCTGCAAGCTGCTGTAAGCACTGTGGTGCCACCATGCACACTCACAGCTCTTGCTGGAACCTTCTGCGAGCATCGAACATGCTAGGTCAACGTGTGATCTCAAGCACGGGGCTCCCCAGCTCATGGCCCCCGGTGCCTTCTCCCTCAGGTAGAACAAACCAGAAAGTCCTTACAGTGACCGACCAGGTCCAGCTCCTCACCAGCTGCATCTCCTTGCTACCTCCACTGTTCACACTGCTTCAGGAGTCCTGGCCTCCTACATGGTCCTTCAGCAGTCCAGCAGACCCTGTCCCCACTCAGGCTTGCATCCCATTGTGTGGGCTGTTGCTTCTGCTTGGAGCGTTCTCATTCATGCACCCACAAGGCTCCATTCATCAGCTT